>CAJVQA010007197.1:0-14065 GCA_910591915.1 Cetraspora pellucida | reverse complement strand
AATTATTTTATTTATATTTTGTAAAATTTTAATAAAAATTGGTTGTAATTTAAAAAAGTTTTATAAATAGTATATTTTAATTTTATATAAAAATTTTAAAATATCATATAAAACTATATAAAAATGATCTACATACCCTCTACTTTTAAAGGTTTTTTGTATAAAACTTTTAATATTAATCTAATATAAATATATAATATATCAAAATGAAGCTCTAAATGAGCTCTGTCTTTTTGTTTAAGAAAGCAACTAAAGTTAGCTTAATAATTATTAAAAAAAATTTAGAAAAACTATTTTGCAATTTAATAAATATATCTTATTATACAAAAGGTTGAAAGATATAAAACTAGACCACTTATATGTAAAATTCTGATGTAAACAATTTTACTTAGGAGGCCAAAAAAGGTTTACTTAGTAAATTATTTAGTTATTGCAAGTTTATTATCAGAGAATTTTGGTACAAGTAATTGTTAGAAAGAGTTAATGATTTGCCAAAAAATATATTGATATATAATTAATTATAGAATTATTAATTAATATAAAAATAGTATCTTAGTATTTTTTTTATTTTTATTTTTGTAAACAATTATACTAGTACTTTATTAAGGTTTTTAAAACTATTACTGTAATTATATAAATATATCTAACAACTAAGTTTAATATTACTTAGCTATTTTGATGATGCCTAAGTGCAACCTATTATATTACTTTAGCAAAAGTAAGCTGCTTATTTAACTACTTAAAGTTCATAATGAAAGGATCTTTCTCCTTCTATAACAAGCTTGTTAATTGTCTTTTTAACTTCTTTCTTTATTTACTCTTCTTTTTTTTTTTGTTTTCTTTCTTCTTTCTTCTATTGCTTGCTAACTAGTCTTTCTTTTTTTCTTTTTGCTTAACTTTTTTTTCAGTTTTTTTTTTTCTCTACTTGTTATTCCTCTTTCATTTTCCTATATGTTAACCTTTTCATAGCAAATTCTTCAAACTTGTTTGTAAAATATGTTTTATGTTGTTTCTGCTACTATGTTCATAAACTGTTGTTTTGTTTTTGTATTCAAAATTTGTAATAATTTGTCTTATATTGCCTTTGAGATTAGGCTTTTAATTAGTGCTTTCCTTATTTCTATTTCATCTTACTCTGTTTGTCCAAAAAGTTCCATATATAATACATGAGATGTGACTCATATTTTTTCTTCTTCTTTTAAACTTTTTTATACTGTTGCAATAGATACTTTCTGTATCCTTTTTTATAGATTTGCTTGTTTCTTACATAATGCCAAATGTTCTTGTGTTTTTTTTATTCTGCTTTGAAAACTTGGCACTTTGCTGTTATGTATATATTTAGCCTTTTTTTATTAAGTTCTTTCAATATTAGAAGTTTGTCCAATATATATTTCATAAAAACACTTCTTCTTGTATTGCTTCTTCTTATCAAACAATATACTCCTTTAGATGATTTCAGCCTATTTCAAAAATATGTCTAATCATAAGTCATTATTTCTATTTTTAGTTCTATATTCTTGATTATTATTGTTTCCTTCTACTTTGCTTCCAGTCTGGCATTTGTTACTATTTTACATAAAAGTCTTGTTAGTATATCTATTTGCTTGTTTTCTTACTTTAAGCAGTACTCTATTTTTTCATAACTGATTTTTTTCAAAAAACTTATTTTTCTACTTAATGTTCTCTTCTTTACAAGACTATTAGCTTTATTATTCTATTTATTTCTACTGACTTTTCATTTTAACCTACTCTATTTGTATATTCTTTGTTCCAATTCTATCTATTATTTTTAATACCTATAGTGCATTTTTCTTCTTAAGAACTTTATTTTTATCTATACATGCTAAGCCTTTATCAATGTTCCTAATTGCTGCATTGTTATTTGTAAATATTTCTAATTTTTTTTCTTTTGGTATTGTTAAGATTGCTGCTTATATTGCTAGCATCTCAGCTGTAGTAGACATAGGCCATCTTTTTACTTTTAATACTACTTCTTCTTTTGACCAATTTTGTGCTTCAACTATTTGTACCCAATCTATATTTATGTTTTTATTTATTGTTTCTTTTTTGTTTCTTTTATTTGCTGCACCATCTGTATATATTATATATTTGTTTTTGTTTTTTAATATATTTCTTCTCAAGATCTCTACTAGCTCTTGACTAACATTCTCCCTTACTTTTTGTTTTCTAATTAATTCTATTTTTAGGCCTTCTAACATTTTTAGTCTTATTAGCTTCTGTTCATTTTTCTCAGTTTCTTTGTTCTTATATATCTTATTAATTAGTTAGTAGCTGTCTTAATTATATTATTGTTTCTCTTATTAGCATGTCTGGAACTGTGTTTATTTTATTGTTGATTCTTATTCAATATTAACAGTTATTTTCTTTTGTTTCTTCTTCTTTTAAACACTCATTGCATTTATTGATTTTTTGTTATTAAGTCATTTTCTATATTATGCATTTATCAATATTCTATTAGTAGCTTTTTCTTTATCTTTTTAACTATTTTTCTTACTTGTCTATCCTCTGTTGTACCATATATTATCCATTCTTTTTTCTCTTGTCATTTGACAGAATTCCCTACTTAATCTTCATTGCCTGCATGTTACATCTGTCTGTTTTGAATTGTTCTTTAACTTTTCTGCTTTTAATTCTGTTAAGCACTTTTGTCTTTATCATTTTGAACCATTTTGCCTTTTTGCCTTTGCTTTATTAATTCTGATAGGCCTTGAATTGCTGTTATGTTATTAGTCTTTCTTCTTTTGTGTCAAGTAGTTAATTTAAATATATTAGTTCTGTTTTACTTATTTTGGGTCTGCTTCTTTTCTATAGTTGTAGTTTTATTAGTTCAACTATTCTAAAACTGTAATCATTTGTTGTCTATAGTTTACTTTCTGTGTTTATATTTATTTCTAACTCTTTTGCTTTAGCTATCATCAAACAGGCTAGATTGTTCTTTCAACATGACTTGTCTTCTGGCAATTTTCCTATTTTCTATATATTTTCTATTAGACTTGGTCTTTGACATCTTGTGTTATTTTCAATTTTGTTAGCTGCTTTAGTTTATTTTTTCTGTTTAGTCTTGCTATTGAGCCTTCTATTTATTTCATTATTAGTTTTTGTCACAACTTTGTATTCTATTATACAGTTCTCTAGCATTCTTGATAAGCCACTTTTTTGGTTTGTTAAATATATCATTGGTTAGTGTATTTCATTTATCTCTTTTTATGATATCTTCATTAATTGCAACATATAGCTTAATTTTAGTATTATTACTATATTGTCTATATATATTATCTGGCTTATTATTATTTTTTTATATTTAAGGTCTCTTATTGTCTGGCTTATTATTTTTTTTGCTTTTTTCTTTACTAAAACTTCTTATATTCTGTTGTTTAGCCAAATTTCTAATAAATATACTATCTTGTTTCTTGGTTCTTCTGTTATTTTGCTTCTTCTGAAGTTATTTCTCTTTCTTTTTTTTTAACTTTCTCATTTATTATTATTAGTTTTGATTTTTAGATCTATTTATTTCAATATCATTTATTTTGAAGAAGTTTTCTGCTATCTTTAAGATCTCTAGCAGTTGTTTCTTGCTTTTTGCAATCTATATTATATTATCTGTATATATAATTGCTGCTTGGTGATGGCTTGTAATATTGTTACAGTGTATTCTCTCTTTAACCTCTTGTTCTACTATATAGTTTAACATTTTATCTTTATATCTTTTCTAATAATGGGTTATAGAAAAAGCACCATATTAGTAGTGATATCACTTTACCTTGATCTATTCTATTTCCTGCTATTATTTCTTCTGTCAAGCCATATACTATAATTATTTTAAGCTGTTTTTTATAAAAAAGGTTTGATGTATTTAATTGTTATTTTAGGTATTTTAACTCTTTGTAAGGCTAGTTCAAAACTTTTGAGTGACACTGAGTTGAATGCCTTTTTCATATCATACAGAAGTATTCAAACCTCTTTATTCTTTCCTCTTGCCTCTTCTATTATTATGTTTAGAACATGTACTGGTTGTTTTATTGAGTTTTCTGATAGGTCTGCATAGTTTGGTCCTTTAAGTATTTCTCTCTTCATAAATATTTTGCTAAGTCTTTTCATTATTAACTTTGTTATAACCTTTCTAAATATTTTAATTAAAGCTATTAGATGAATATTGTTCAAACCATATTCCTATTCTATGTCTTTTAGTATTGAGTATACTTGTGCTATTTTCCATTTTATTGATATCTTCTCTATTTCTAAGCACAAGTTTGCATAGGCTCTAAAAACCTCTTGAGTTTTTCTTCTTGCTTGTTTGATTAAAGTATATCTTATTCTGGATATTTCTGAAGCTGTTTCTGTTTTGAGCTCTCTAATTATCTCATACTATTCTTCTTTTTTAATTTTTTTTTAATTTTCTTATATCATTCTTCTTTAATATAATCTTGTGGTTTATAGATTTCTTTTCAGCTTTCTGACATTTCTTCTAATTTTGTATTTCTTCTTCTAAACTGCTTCTTGTAGTGTTCTACTATTGCTTCTTTAACTAGTTCTGCTTTTATCACTAGTCTGGTTTCTTCTTTTGTCTATTCGATTACTCTGTCAAGTGTTACTTTCTTGTATGACTTGTTTAAAAGGTTAGCTATCATTTTTTTTTGATCAATTTTGATCATTTTACATCTTTTGTCTATGTTATCTTCTATTTGTTTTCTTTGTTTTTGTTTCTATTCTTTTTTTTTTTCTCTTGCAAGATTTTCTGCTAACCTTTTATATCCTCTATCCAAGCATCTGACTATTGTTTTTGGATTTTTGGTAATCTTGTACTAATTTTTTTGCTAAGCATCTTAAGGTTTATATTCACTTTACTTTTATCTGCTTCTGTTACTTTCTTTTTTTTTTTTGTTTTTGTATACTTAACTAGTCTTTGAAGTTCTACAATAATGTTTTCTTGCTGTTGATCTTTTTGACTATGTCTTCTGTTTATTATTATATTGTAAATCTTCTTCTTCAATATATGTCTATTTGCTACTGTTATAATTGCCTTCTCTATTACACCTCATATTTTATTAATTTTTTATATATTTTTTTTTTCTTATTCTTCTCTTTATATATTTTTTAAAGTTTCTTTTATCTCTAATCACTTCTGTAACTCTTGTGTATAACTTTCTCATTCTTTCTCTTTTGTCTTATTATAGAGATATATTGTTCTCGATTAGCTCTTTCTTTTGACTTCTGCCTTGCTATTTTTTGTAATTATATGTTTTATCCATATTTCTGCTATTACTATCTTGTAATCACTTTTAGTAATGTTTTTTATATCTTCAATTTCTGCTCTTGTAGATCTGAAGCTAGTCCTTCTGACATCCTATATATAGTTAATTCTTGTTGCTGTTTCTGAGTTTGACCATGTGTATTTTTATTTATTTGGATACATTTCTCTGAAAGTATCATAAAAGTCTTGTCTCTTTATTCAACTAAATAATGATAATTTTTTGTAGCTTGCAGCTTGTAGATTCTGTCTATTTAGAACATTGTTTACTATATAGTTAAAGTTTTCTATAATTATTATTTGTGTTCATCTATTTTTCATTATAATAATTTCTATTATTTTTTGTTGAACATTTCTTTTTACTTTTTTGTCATTTGGTGATATATAGACTCTTATTACTATTAATTCCATTTACTTGAAGTATAATATAATTTCTATTATATACTTATTTATCTTCTTGACTGTGTCTACATGTTTTGCTCATTGTTCTTCTATTAATACTCCTACATCTGATTCCTTTTTCTTGTCTTCTGCTGTACTACTCCAATAACTAATATATCTTTTTGTTGTTTTGTATACTAAAAATTTTCTTTCTCTTTTTACAAGATTTGTTTTGGTAATTTCTAGTATTGTAATTTCCTTTTTTTTTTGCATAGTCAAGCAGATTTTCAAGTTTCCAACCTTTGGTTTTTAATCCATTAATATTGTAACATGTGACTTTTATCTTTTTTTTTTTTTCTTTTTACTTTTCTTTAATTGGTTTTGCAATACTTCTATATTAACTGCTCTTTTTTTTTTTTTTGTATTTTTTTTTTTTTTAGATAAGGCAATAATATTCTATCTTTGAAACTTCTCTTTCTTTTTACAAAAAATTCTTAGTTTCTCATTTTTTCTTGTTAATTCAACTATGACATCTTTAGAAATGATCTGGTTAGGCCTTCTATGCCCTTTCTTTAGCTATCTCCAATCTTTTTAGTCTTTCTAGTATTTGGCCTAATATGTTCTCCATATTTGATGTTTGTTCTTGTATTTTTTTATATTTTCAATTTCTTTTATATTTTCAATTTCTTTTTTTGGCCTTTTTTCTTCTTGGTCTGTACTTGCTAAATTTTTTTTTCATTTTTTTTGTTCTGATAGCTTCCACTTTCTTGTTTATTTCTTCTATTATTAGGTCTTGTGCTATATTTATTTCTCTTCATATATTTTTCTGAATCTGTATGCTTTTTTTCTAAGTCGAAGTTTTCTATTTCTTCTTTTTTTTGTATCTTTTATATCTTGCTACTACTTTTATAAAGTTTTTTATCTAATCTTTTTGGTTTGACTTTTCAGAACATCAAAACTCCATTGTATCAGACCTTTTTTTTAGTAGTTATATCCATATCTTCCTGACTTTTAAATGACACTACTGTATAATTTCTTGGTCTTCTCTATCTGTTTGGTAGAATGTATACTGTTATTGCCTTTTTGGTTTTAAGTTCTCATAGTAGAATTAGTTTAGAAATTTCCTTTGATATTCTTATCAATCTTGCTATAAATTGGTTTTTTTCTTCTTTTTTCTCATCTTCTTCTTTGCCTATTGTCATTCTTGCTAACTTTCTATTTTTTAAAGAAATTACTCATAGAAATGCTTGTTCTTCTTTTCTTTTTATTTGTATCACTGCTGTTGTTCTAAATATGCTTCTTCAAATTCTGCATCCTATTACTTTACCTATTTTTCTTACTAAATACTTGATTTCACACTCTGTCATCTTCTTTAGTAAATTTTATACTATTAATGCTACTGTATTTTCTTTATTTTCTTTGTCTGCATCTTCTTTTTTTTGGTTAAATAAATTGTCTTCTGTTTTTTTAGTTTGTTTTTGTTTTTGTTTTCTTTTGTTAGCTCATCTTTTTGCTTTAACTTCTTGTTCTTCTTAATCTTTTCTTCTTCTGATTTATCTATATCTAGGATCATTCTAAACTAATCATTATGTTTTCTTTAAATTTTGCTAATTGCTTCTTTTCTGCTATATTTGCAGTCAAATGTGACAATGATTTAAGCATTATCTCTCTTAAACATTTTCTTAATTTTTTTAACATATTTGTTAAATATTAGCAATCTTTTAATAAATTTTGTTTTTCTTCTTATGAACTATCTAGTATATTGTATGCTGGTATTTTTGCTACAATCTCTATTCAAAGGTAACTAGATGCTTTGTTCTAGTAGTTCTTTTATGATATTATCTCTATTTTTTCATTGTTCAGTTTTATGAATTCCATCTTTTTCATTATTTTCACTTTTTTCTTAGTTTTTAATTGTCATAATGATGTCTTTATAGTCTACTTGCATTGCATCTGTTTTTAATGCTCTTATTTCTTCTTCTATGTAGTTGTTTGTTTTTGTCTCTTCAATCATCATGCTTATTGTTTCTGTATCTGTAGCTTCTTTGCTTTTCCTTCTTTTTTGTCTTTCTTTTTTTCCAAACTTGTATTTTGTATAGCTCTTTTTTTATTCATTATTATATCTACTGCTTCTGTCTTTTGTCTTATTTTTTTTATATACATTTTTGATATATTGATTTTTTCTTTTGGTATTGTTTGAACTTTTTTGCTACTTATACTTTGCACTGCTAGTAGATGTTAGCTTATGTGATTTATCTCATTTGCCCATTTTTTTATATTTGTTGGATCTTTCATATTTACTTTAATTATTGCTTCATATATTTTTCTTAGTATTACTGTTTTCATTAAATCTGTTTTCTATAATGCTACTGCTACTATATCTCTTATATTAAAATAGTTGTCTTTATTTGCTAGTTCTTGCTCTAATTCTTTGCTGCCTATAAGCTTTAGTTCTGTCTCTGCTCTTTCACTTATCAATTTTAGCATCATTGACTTTTTTGCTTTTGCTTATATCATCTATAGCTGTATTATGTACTATTTTTGTTTACAATTACATGCACTTTGTAATATTTATATGTTTATTCTATCTATATTTATATATGTCTGTTTGTTTAACTTTTTATATACTCATGTGTTCTAAACAAATCTGTGATTTCAGGTCTAAGCTATTATTCCAAAATATTTGTTTTTTGAAACTTATTTGGTAAGTTTGTCTTTTCTTTACTTGTTTTTTGGCTTGCTTTCTTCTACTACTTTATTTGTTAGATCTATTTTAAAAGCTTTTTCTTTTTTGTTAAGTCTTCAAATACAGTTTTGACAATGGTTTTTCTGTTAGTCTTGATTTTTGTTTCTGCAGGTTTTGTATTTTGGTAATTAGCAAAAAGAGTTTGATTTTGTTTTTTAATAATAGTATTAAATTAAAATTTGAAATTTATAATAATACAATAATGATAACTTGTATATAATAAAAATAATACAAATCTAGAATATTAGATAGCTTAATTTAAATATTTTTAGACAATAATAAAGATGATAAATTTGTAATTCTAATCTTAATAGTTAAAAAAAAAAAAAAACCAAGTAAAATTAAAGTTTGAAACCAAATTTAAATAAGTATATAAAATTTTTTTATCTTTATTATTGCTAATATTTTAAAATAATAAAGCTACCAATTAACTTGATTTCTATTTTAAAAGTTTCAAAATAGATATTAAATATAAATGCTTTTTTTTTTTAGAAATAAATAATAAAAATAAGATAATTCAAATTTTAAATATTTTTAGATAATACTAAGATGATTAATTGTAATTTTAATTTTAATAGTTAAAAAAAAAAAAATAAGCAAAACTGAAGTTTAAAACCAAATTTTGATAAATTATAATATAAAATTCTTTTATTTTTTATTTATTCTAAAGTTTTTAGAATAATTAGAAAGTTAACTTAATTTTTATTTTGATGCAAACAATATGTGCAAACTTGTTTACTTTGGAACTTATAAAAAATATTTATATTAAATATAATATGTATCTTTTTTTAGAAGTTTACTTTATGTTTAGTTTACTTTATTTCTTTGTACTAATCAAATTTATAATTTGATTTGTTTACAAATATAATTTTATCAAAACTTCATTAAAATTATATAATAATAGTAGTTATCTAAGCATAAATAATATTTTTATTTTTAAAAAATATTAAATAGTTATTTAAACATTATTTTTAAAAAAATTGTAATAACTTAAAAAATAACAAATTCAAATTTTAATATGAATAATTACAAAAATACAAATTATACAAGCAATGATAATATTATTAATAATAATTATAAAGATACAAATTCTATTATTAATAATAATAAAAATATATATATTATTATTGATAATAATAAAAATACATATTTTATTATTGATAATAATAAAAATACAAATCTTATTAATAATTTAAATAATAATAACAATTTAATAATAATAATAAATCAAATGATAATTATAGTTCTATCAATAGTAATAATATTATTCTTTTAAAAAGAGCTAGACAATATATATCTGCAGTTTAAAAGTTTTTTTATAAAGAAAAAGATAATAATGATAAAGTAGTTGCAATAGTTTATAATCTTTGCAAAAAAAAATAACAACTAGAAAATATGACAGAAATACTAGCTACTTATTTTAATAACAAGCATCATAATAATATTTCTTTAAAACAACAAATGTTTTTATGTTTTATTACAAAACTATATATAGCAAAAAATATTTAATTAGTAACAGAACTAAATAAAAAGCTTGTAGATTTGATTATATGCTATCAATTACTTTTTACTATTGTAAATAATCAATATTTTAAAAAGTTACTTGGTGTTCTTGATTTATATTATCATAATTTTTGTAAATAAATATTACACAATAAGACAATAAATTGTTTTAAAAATATATGTAAAAGAATTACAGAATTGCTTAAAAATATTAATTTAATAATTTTAATTACATGTAATATATAGACATTATATTTTTTTAGTTATATTTAAACATAACAGTATATTATATTAATAAGAATTAGAAGGCATATAACTTTTTTTTGACTTATTATATTATTCTGAACATCATTACAGTATAATTACTAAAAATTTACTTGCAGCATTATTTAATAAAATAAAAATTACATTAAAAGTTATTGGGCTTATAATTAATAATAATGCAAGTATAATTGTTGCAGAACATGAGCTATAAACAGATCTTTTTTTAGCAGAAAATAGAAATTTATATATTACAATATTGCAGTAAAACGTAGCATGTAACTTGAAACTAAAGTTGTTGAAAAGATTAGAAATTTTATAAAAAAATACACTATTTACAATTATTTTGTAATGTATTATAAAAAATTTGTGCTATATATAAGGTTAACTTTTTAAAACCAGAACTAAATCTTGATACATATTGGAATAATATATTTTTCATATTACAAAAATTTAATAAAATAAAAAAAATGCTTGACTACTTGGTTTTAAAAAACAAAAAACAATTTAAAAACTTGTGGCTTGATAAAAATAAATAAAGTTAGATTAATGCAATTTTAGAACTTTTTGAACTAGTATACAGAGCAATGCTACTATTGTTTCTTAATTCTTATTTAGCTATTAGTAATGTTTAACTTGTGTTTATTTTTTTTTCAGTATTAAGATGACTTCTTTAGTTTTAGCTTTTTATTAATACTTATATCAGATACATGTTTTATACAGACATATCTATATTGAACTATTAGACAAGTGTACAACTGGCTACATTTATGACTTTTCTATATTACCTATTTAAGGAGTCTGCTCGAGAGTTCTCTACCAGTTGCTATACCTAACACCCCTGCTTAGATGTTTTATTTAAATCCTCTGATCTAATCTTAGTATTAATTTCACCAGTTCACAGACTCAGATCTGTTTACTTTTAACTATAGAACTAAAATTCTTAAACTATTTTTATCTTTAAGGTAAACCTACCAGAGTGAGCTATATTCTCTTTTACTGCTAACCTGGTTTGATGCTATGGCCAAGACCAACACTTGCAGTTAGGGATACCTCTTAAACTACTATTATCCTTGTAAAGTTCATTCAAACCCTGGTACCTATTTTTCTGCTTCTTCTTCTTTATCCTCTACTAGCTGCAACTCAGAACTAACTGACTTTCTAGACTTCTAATCCAGATGGCTTAGTATAGTATACTTATGTATCCTTTTCTTTTGATGATTTTGGCAGCCTAGTTGATCATATGCTCCTTTATACACTTTATTATTCAGTTTATCTGACAGTTCCTATAAAGATGTTTCATAGGCTTTCATCAGTCCAATGGCACCATCGAAAGTTTGTGCTATCTCTTTACTTGGAATTTCTAAGTGGGTTTCTGCCTCTTCAGTTTTTTAGCCTTCTATGCCCGGTGGTCTTATTACAGGTTTGCACTAAAGCCTTATATGACATCAGTTTTTCACATTCCTCTATGTATATATAATGTTATACTTTGCATAGATGCCCTAAGCTCCCAATGTTAGGTGGGGCTCGACTTGGTGTACCTAAAATTACAGATGCCCAAAACCTAACCGATTAGCAAGAGACAATTACTGTAATACAGGTATAATTTCCAAAATTTGTCATCTGTGAGAATTAAACCTTAGACCTGCCACTTGAGGGTTGACAACTTATTCACTTTACTAGGTCATCACACCCTCTTCAACTTGTGTTTATTAGGCTTTAGTATTATTTTAATTAGTATTTTTTTGATCATAAAAAAGATAAATATTTTATGACTTAATCTATAGCTCACAAGCTAGAAAAATATTGAAATATTATTAATTTATTAATTATATTACCTACTTTACTCAACCTATATTTAAAGTTGATAACTTTTGCAATACAAAATAAAAAAACTAATGCTATAAACAACTTATATGAATGTATATTAAGCTATAGAAATATATTATTAAATAATATTTATTTTTTAATTAATTATCAATATATAGCTATTGTTATAACTAGTTTTTAAGTATTTTAACTAGTTAGCTTTGTAATTATATAATTTATTTATATTATTTTTAATCTTTCAACAATGAGTTACTTTAATTTTAAAAATTTTAAATTGATTAATTGCAAATTTAACTACTTTTCTAATTAATTTTCAATTTATATTAATATTATTAAATACATCTAATATTACAAAAAAAAAGAAAATCAACAAATTAGTTAGTATTTATTTTTTAAATTATTATTATTTTTTTTTTTGTAGTTAAACTAGTCTTTTGGAGACTAAAGCTTTTTTATTCAGTATAGTAAGACATAATAGCTTATGGTCCAATTACCTCAGAGAAGCTACTTTATATTAAAGAGTACATCTAGTCACATATACACTTTTGGTGTCTAATTTAAGTAGTCCATCTATATATAGGTTCTATACTAGCTGCCATACTTGCAACCCAACTATAGATATTGCCTATTTAAATTCTCTGTACTGCAATCCTTACTGTATTACTAGAATATCTTCATTATACAATGTTAGTTGAAAAGTTCTAGATGCATACTTATATTCTTAGGACCTCTGTCTTAGTTCATGCAAATTATTCTCAAAACATTGTTACTAAAGTTTTCTGTATCTCAATTTACAGCTAAATCTAGTTTACAACCTTTGCGAAGTTTATACAATTCCAGTATTCTTCTTTTACAACTTTACTAATATTTCATCTACTCTTGCAAGTCCTCTTATACTACCAATCCAGTTAGTCTTGCCTAATGTGACTTTATGCTCAGATCAACTGATAGCCAGGTTGGTGGACCTTTTACCTAGAAGTTTTTGCCCATACAGGTTATCTGCTCTAGGTTTTCTTCTTTAGATCAAGATTTTTATAAGTGGCATCATTGAAAGTTGTACTACCTCTCTGCTTGAAACTTCCAAGCAAGCTTCTAATCTGAGTATATACTTTTCAGATTTATTCATATGACATTGCATACTTCCAAAGTTAGTCTTAATATAATCAGAATTACAGGATCTACAAACCCCAGATCATGAATAAGTTTGCTGAAATAGAACTATTTTTTCAAAATTTGTTGCTAATGAGAATTGAACATTGAACCTACTGCTTGAAGAATGACAACCCAACTATTGCACTAGGATTGCCATCCTTTTTTTTTGAATTATTATTACATTAACTAAATAAAGTATCAATAAAAAATGAACTAAAATAATACTAGGCTCTTCTACTTGCTTCTGAAGGAAACCTACTTACATAGTAGTATAAATTTAAAAAAAATTTCTAAATGCTTAATAAGATAACCAAAAACTATCTATCTATGCAAAAAACTAGTATATCAAGTGAGCAAGCATTTTTTCTTGCTGCTTATACTGTTACAAGATTAGAAATAATCTTGTGCCAGATTTAGTACATGTTGCATTGTGTCTAAAAAATTAGATAACTCAAGTATAACTTAATGATAATGAATTTTAATCTTATATCATTTATTATAATATTTGTTTTTTTAAAAAAAAGAATTAGTTATATATCTAATTCTTATTTTTTTTTTTAAGAACTAAGAATTCAAATTGGTTTTTGAGGGTTTTTTTGGATATATATTTCATTAAACTTGTTAAATGTGAAATTCTGTATAAAGTATATTAAATATAACTTATATATATGAGTTAACAAATATATAAAATTATATTCACTTATGTTTTTGTAAAAACTGAAAGTATAAAATAAAATTATTTGATATTAATTTGACTTTACAACTTTAAAAAATATTAATTAAGTAATATATAATAATTGTATTAAATCGGTTTAGGTCGCAAATAAAGTCATCTGAGCTTTAATACTTGCATGTAGTTTTTATTTTGTATTTTACAATCTTAGTATATCTTTAATATATAGTATATTAATATGTACAACTAA
>CAJVQA010007196.1:0-14065 GCA_910591915.1 Cetraspora pellucida | reverse complement strand
TGTAGATTCGCTCACCGTATGCTCGGCTTGCACAGCTGCACAGGATACCATAGCCTGTCCTGTACGTTGGGTCTGGCCGTCATTAACCTGGTCCTCCGCGTATATTATCACTCTTTTTATCAATCATTTCATAATATTCATTAAGCTTTCTTTTGAGTTTTTTAATTTCATTTTCATTATTTACATTTTCATTCTTTGATGCTTCAATATGTCCATTTATTTTTTCTTTAGAAGATACATCATTAATTTCTTTTTTAATATTACTTTTATTTAAATCATTTATTTTTTCTTTGATATAAGTTATTTCATTAACAGTTACATTCTTTGAAATCTCTTCTTCAATAAAATAATCATTATTAATAAATGTATCAAAATTCATTTTATTAGTTACAGAAGCTTTGGTATCCATAAAAGAATATTAACCATTTGGTAGAATATAAGAATAACCAAATGTTCTATCATTAAGATTAATACATTTATATTTGTTCAATTTATTTAATTCATTAATTTTATTAGAATAATAATACTTTTATTAGGTTCAAAATACATCTTTTTTTTTTGTTTTTTTCAGGTGAAAGTTGTTGAACTTATTCAGAAATTCAATCCTTATTTTACTAACTTTTTCTATTCAACATGTTTGTTACAAAAAATGAATTTTAAGTATCTATTTTCCAAATTGAACATGAGAATTAGTTTCATGATTTTCTAAACATAGATGAATAAGTAGTATCAAATAGATGATAAAAACTGTTTTATCATATAATCCTTATCATTTTTTTATCTATTCTCCTTTTTGTAATTTTTATAACTACAAAGAACCAACAGATGTTTATCTTTTCTTTATAATTGTATTCTTAAATTCAATATACAAATCTATTGTATAACATTAATGTAAATAAAATATATTGATGATCATTCATTACATTTGTGTAGTGTGATAATCGATGTGACTATCAAGTGCATTATTACACCTTATTCTATAGATGAACCCAAAAATTAATATAATAATTAATTTTAAAACATTAATAAAAAAAAGTTCTGTATTAAATTCTATATTAAGTGATACAGAATTCATGACAAATTCTGTATTATTGAATACAAAATTTAATACAAAAAAATTCCATATAATTTCTAAATAAATTCTATATACTTTTTTTGATAGGGCCACTTGGAAGATCTAAGTAGAGAGGTAATTCAAACTTTTAATGATACAGCTATAAAGACTAACTTATAAAACAGAGCTAGAACTTGTAAAACTGAGCAAATGTGTCAGTATTTGAGAACAGACCAAATGAACCATCCAGGCTGCTAGAATTTCATGATTTTAGAAAAAAGAGTACATATTGCAAACATGTAAACCAGAGGTGTATGGTTTTGACCTATCTTTCTAGGCTATCTGAAATGGCAGCTTGGTGGAACTTGAATTAAATATCAAAGTAATAAGAATATATTGTAAAGTTAGTATTAGGATTGGGATAAAATCTACAAAGGCATAGCAGTTTAATGGTACATCCTGACTGCTAGTATTGGTCTTAACCATAATAATATCAGGTTATCTGTAAAAATAGATACAGAAGATTTTGAAAGGTTTAGTCAAGATTAAAGATTCTCTATATAAGTGAATTGCTTTAAAGACTTAGTGACCATGGCATATTTTCACAGCATTAGCCAGAGTCATTAGTAGGCAGAGGTAGATGGGTAGATACACAAACTAGAGTAGTTAAATAGGAAACCTACAAGCAGATTTCAGGTATAGCAATTAGTGTAGAACCTTTAAACAAACTATTTAAATTAAACAATGACTAAAGTTGTATGAGTGGCTAGTTGTACACTATTCCATGGTTGCTCTCTGTAGTTGTAATGTAACTATTAGCCAAATATACTATCAATAAAATCCTAAATCACAAGTACTCACCTTAATATTTAAAAAAAAATAAAAAAAGTTAATACAGCTCACATAACATGTAAATTTAGTCATAGAAGGAATAGCAGAAGACATAAATTCTGTTATACAAATAAATACTTGGTTATATTAGATAAAATAAAAAATCAAAAAAGAATAAAAAAATTACATATCTATGGTTTTGAAAATCTATAATCACCAATTACAGAGAATGGTTCAATTTTCTTATAATTATAATTAATTAACAAATTAATATATTTTAATATACTGCACTAAAATTATAGTGTTTTTTAATAATTTTTTTAAAAAATTTGTTAATAACTTTATACACAGAACTGAGCTTTATAAAAAGTTTTAGAATTTAAAAATACTGTACTTTTAGTGCAAAATGTTTAATATTCACTGTAATTGGTAATTTATGCATAGAAAATTCTAGATTTATATTCAGATGTTCAATTTCTATATATATTATACAAAAAAATTTGCTACTAATTTCCATATAAAAAAATAATTGACATATCTTCTACTCTTAAAAGATATATAACTTAACAAAAAATATAAACAAAGTTTCAAACTAACAAAATAAGATAGCTGTACAGTGTATAACACTGTACCAAACCAGTATGATCACACATATGCATGCATACTAGAGTTTGGATAGACAAATTAAATTAATTGTTAAATGTTTTATTTGATTTGAAATTTTATACTTAGAGAAATTTTAAAGTATTATATTGTAAATATAGTTATTTATTAACATATAATAAAGTAGTAGTTTTATTTTAAAGACTTATTAAGTGTTGAATTTTGGATGCTTTTATTTTTAAATAAATAAATTATTAATTACAAAGTTTTATATTTATTGATTAGTGATGTAGTTTCAATTAAAAATTTGAATTATGATATATGCTATGAAATTTAATAGAGTAATTTGTCTGTATTTTAAATTTATATGCATGATGCATATATATTGTTAATTTTTAAAGTGTGGAAAAATTTAGTGTACATTTTTCAAAGACTTTATATTATAATTAGGCTTTATGGTTAGTGTAATAATATAAGAATTTATATATAATAATTATGTTTTGGGGCTGTTGCAATTGTAATGCAAGAATATATAGATAATACAATGTTTACCTTATTCAAAATGCTAATTAATCGATTCTTATTGCAGTTATATAATTTCTGCTTGTTTATTTTCTTTTATATAAAAATACAATAGATTATAATGAATATGTTTTTTGAATATAAATATTTTATATAAATAGTTAATGCTTGTAATTAATAGTAAATAGAATTCTTATATGTTTATTTGTTTAAATTAAGTTATTTAATCGAGTATTATATATTATCAAAAATAAGCACCCATTGATTTATATTATTTCTAAAAATAAGCATCCTTCTAAAAATAAATAATTTTTTATAATTACATATTTTATATTTAATATAATAACTATAATAATATTTTTATTATTTTATAGTATTAAAGTGAGGCCTTGCTTATATCTTTATTGATAGTTTTTAAAGTTAGTAACTTTATGGAATTACTATATACAAAAATAATTTTATATAAATGCTATAACTGAGGCCAACAATTGCAGTTAGGCTAACTATTAAACTGCTAACTATATATAACTAACTTAAGACAAATAAGAAGAAAACTACATTTAAGAGTAAAGCTTAGACATATTTATCTGTAACCTAAACCTACTAGAGTGGTCAAGACTTACCTGAATTTGAATAGTTAAAATATAGTTAAATGAAATATTGTATTTGATCCAGAGAATAGTTCATATATTGATTTTTCTAATAACATAACTAAAGAGTGGGCATGTATTAGAGTTTGAGTATATTTGGTCAGATAGTCTATATATACATGAATATGAATATGTTTGGCAGTTGTATTTAGTTTGTTTGTTATAAATAGTTTGAATTAAGTATTTAAAAAAAAGAGATTTAAGACCTTGTTGTTTTTTTCAATTTGAAAAGTTTATGCAATATGATATTTAGTGTAGTTCATAGTATAGTTTATTGATATCAAGTAGTATTTTAATAATTGTTTATGATGCTAATTTGTAAAAAATGTTAAGGTTTTGAATTGTTTGAATTAAAAATTTGGATGTAAGTCCTTTAAGAATAATATCAAGAAAATTGAGTTTTCATTAAATGGTATTAGATGAAAACTTTCATGTTTTGGATTTTTTGGATAAGTTCTTCTTGCTAAAGTTTAGAGAAGTCTAAGTTGCTTTGACTAATGTGTTTGAAGATAGTATCTTGAATAATACTAGTAAGTAATGTTGAGTTAGAATATGTTTACCAATGAGTTGATAAGTCAGGTAAGTTGCAATAAAATCAGTTTATATTATAAAAAGTATATAGATATATTTTGTTGTATAAGAAGTGTATATATAGTTCATTTAGTAGAATTTTGATTTTAAAAGATTTGAAATGATTAAGTTTGAAGTTAGTTATATTATTTGTTGGTTTTTGGTTGTGATTAAAATATAACCAAGTGGATCTTCAATCTATTTCTTAAATAAGTTGATTTCATTTCTGATTTCATTTTTGGGATGATCATATTGCCAAGACGTAGGCTTTGCAGATATTTTTTAGATAAATGTTCTTGTAAGGTATTTTATAAAATATTAATTCCAGAATAGCAAGTGGTATAGGTTGTAGATATTGGTATAGTTGAAATATAAATCAGAAGAAAGATTATGTTGTTTAGCAAGGGAGTTAGCAAGATTGTTTAGGTTATTATTAGTATAAAAGTTAATTTGAAGGTTATAAGATTTAATGATATTCAATAAAGTATGTCATATAGGACATATATTGAATTTAAAAAGTTTAGTAGGATTGGAGAGTATAATATAAATGTTAGTATATTTAGTAATAATAGATTAGAAGTCTGTAAAGATGTTGACTATTGCATATTAGGATATAGTAGTAATGGCTAAGAGAATGGCCATCAGTTCAGCTTTGAAGAATGATTACTAGAAGTTAATTTTGGCAGAAAATTTATGAATAATTTGGTTATTGTTGTTAACCTGAACCCACCAATGCCCATTATACATTGGTCAGTTCCAATGGTAATTACTAAGCCATCAGTATAAAAGTTAAATTGTTGTTAAAAGCTATTAAGAATTGCGTATTGTTCAAGTGTGTTTACTGTTTCACTAGTTTTAAATATTTTAAAAACATAAGAGTTTGAGATTGGAATTGTTGGTACTAGAGGAATTGATATTGAATGTTTAATAGCTGTTAAATGAATAAAGTCAATATAGTTGGTATTAAAGTTTAATGCATTAGAATTGACTCTTTTTAGAAATTAGAAAAAAATAATTGCAGATACATTAATTGTATATAAATTCTGAATTATGTTGAAGTTTAATTAACTGCCTAAGCAAAGTAAGCATTGGGTTGGTATAAGAGAATAGTATCCAGAATAATTTACATCAATATTTGTTTACCAGTATGTGATAGATATTTGGTTAGTGTTTTTGAAATGCTGCAAATTTTGCTAATGATAATCTTATTGTTAGTATATATAAGTAATCAGAGTTTAAATTTTTTAAAAATATGTTGTATACTGTAGACAAATAGATTATATCCTGGTTGTTGGTAATGTAAAAGAAGGATTCTAAAACTATTGTTAGCCATTACAGTGTCTTCTAAATAAGTGAACTATAATGGTTTTCAACCCTTAAATAAGTGTAACAGTTAAGGTAAAAGATGTTTCATTTTAGTAAAGTAGTGTTGTTAGCTATACAGAGCTGTTCAAGATATAAGATGTTAAGATTTCTAATTTGTTTTTGAAGCTAATTACTGTAGGTGTTGAGATAAAATTGATTCTAGTAATTGAAGATTGTATGATATAGTGTTTGGTAATGAGATATTGAAATTAGCTGTTATTGATATATTTAAGTATATTAGTAATTGAATAATTTTAAAATTTAAAGTATGTTTATTTGGATTATCAATGATTAGATTGGGGTATTGAAGTATATTAATAGTTGACTATAGGTTGTTTTGAAGCTGTTTTAGTCTAATCTGTATTGAGATTCCTAGTAAGTTAGTATTGTTAAATAATAGTTAAAAGTTAGTAATATGATGCTAGAGTTGAATATTCTATTTATTGTAAACATTATACAAGTATAGGTTAAGCATCATGCTATTGAAGATTGAGCATGCTAAATGGGATTTGTGATTGGTTATTGTTAGGTATTTAGCAAGAATGTTGTTATATATGAAGTGCAGAATAATAATGTTGTGTAGTCTATATTCAAGTGTATATAAATAATTTGTTTATCTGTAATTTTCTTTGTACTAGCAATATTTGTAATTTAAAGTGTTTCTTCTTAAATAATTTTGATTTGTTAGCTTTGTTTGTTATTAAGTATAAACCAACAATCTAGAAACTTAAATAATTGGCTAGCAGATATAGAATCTAGAATAGAGTTAAAAAATTGAATGTTTTATATTAATAAATTAGAAATAAAAACAGATTTGGTAGCATTCATCTAAATGTTAGTTATTAGATAAAAAGATGAAGCAGTTTGGGTAATTTGTTCTAGTTTTTGTTTTGTTTTTGCTATCCAGAGTGTATTATCCATATAAGCTAATACTGATATAGATGTGTTGAGGCTTTGAGATCTGGATGGTTGAAGATGGGTTTTCCAAGTTGTAGATAATGAGTGATCTTTATATTAAAATGCAATTTTGTAAATGAGTGAATCATAATAGATATGCCAGAATAAAGAAGTTATTGTTTCTTCTTAATCTATTTTCTTTTTAACTATATATGGGTTAGTTAGTTCAAAGTTGGTAATTACTTTATTTTGGCAATCTGTTAATAAATTAGTAAGTATATTAACTAGCTTAGATGGGATGTTAATATGAATAAGAGCTTTTTTAAACAGGTTCATATTAACTGAATCATATGCTTTGCTCATATTTTGAGATATAAGCCAGAGCTGTTTGGAGTTGCAAAAAGCATCTTCAATTATATTATTTAAGATATGTATAGATATAGCTATGCTCTTGTTTTGCAGAGCAATGTAATTATAGGGTGATAGAATCTCATGTTTGATGAGTACTTGGTTTAAATAATTTGTAAGAAGTTTGTATATAGTTTTTTGGCATATTTAGGAAAACTAATAGGTCTGATGTTGATTAAGTTGCAGTCAAATATAAGTTTTTTGGAAATTGGAAAAATTCTACCTTCTTTTTATTGTTTAGAAATTTGGTTTAAAATAATATATCTATTTAGTAAAGCTGCAATTTCTTGAAGGAAAAGTATGTTTGCATATTTTAACATTTTATAACTAATGCTAGAAGGGACACAGGCCTTGTTGTTTGGAAGATGTGATAATGTTTCAGTTACTTCATAGATAGTAAATTCTTTAAAAATATCATTATACCAATCAGAGTTAATGTGCATTTTGCAATTATATTCTTCTTTTTAGTTGAATTCAAAGATTTGTTGCTTAGTATGTTTGGAGGATGTCTATTGGTCAAAGTGTTGTTGAATATGCTGTTTGATGTCTTGAGAGTCAGTAATTACATTATTATTTGTTCTAATGTTATCAAATTTGACTGGGTTCTTGTGACAATTAAGTATGCTGTTTATTATTAATTTTGGATTTGATTGGAGTTTAGAGCATTTTTTGGTAATATTATTATTAATTTGTTACTTTATTTTTTTGATATTTTCTATATTGCATGCATGATAAATAGATTTCCATTCAGTTTTAGCAAGTGCTAGTCAATTTGGCAGTGAGTTGGTAAGGGTGGAACATTAGGATGATTAAATGTATTTATTTGGTTAATAAGGTAATTATGTTAATATAGTATAGTGGTAGAGTTTTTTAGTAAGTATTTGACTTGTTTAATAATATTGTCTAATTTTTTAAAATGTTGGTATAAAGATGATGCCTTTGTTGAAAAGATGTTTTGAAAGTTTCTGACTGTAAATTTTTTATTTGGAATATATTATATAGTGGCAAATATAACACTGTTTTAGATTTTGTGCCAAGAAGATTCTAGTGATTCTGGAGTTTGTATACTGAGTAGAGTATTATTATTAAGATTTAAGATTACTTGGTCTGCAAATTGTTGTCATTTATTTTTATCCATGTTTTTGCATAAGAATGTTCTTTTATAGGTTTTAGTTAAATGTCTAAGTTTGTCTATATATGTATAAGGAAAGAGCCAACAGGAGTTTAAAATTTTATGATCACTTTGAGTACTAGTATCAGAATCATCTGTGGTAAATAAGGTAAGGTATCGAAAAAAAGTTTAATTAGCCAGATGTAGTCTATATTACTTTGATATCTGTTGCTTTGCTAAGTAGATATTGAGTTATTAGTATATATAACTAGGTTATATATATTGTTGTATTGAAGGAAATAAAGCAGTTTATATTTGATTGATGAGAAGTGAGAAACATTATCAGAAGCATTGAAGTCTTCTGAATGATAGATTAGATATTTGATGTATAGGCTTGTTGAAGCCATTGTATTACAGTATTTTGTACTAACAGTTTTAATTGAGTATTGTTGCATAGTAAGTAGACTGAAATAATTCTGAATTTGAAATTAGAATGTCTACTGCAATGGCATATTCTAAAAAGAAAATTATTTTGTAAATATGAGTTTTTATAAACTTGTGAATTATAATAGCTGTGTCTGTTTTAGAACCCTTAATGCATGATTACAAGTATGTATAGTGTTTGGATTTTTGTAGTTTAGTAATTGGGTTGTTGGCAGCAATTTTGGTTTCTGTTATACTAATAATATTAAGATTGTTAAAGAGACAGTAGTCTTCTCATACTTGTTGCTTCAGGTCTATATTAAATCCTTGAACATTGTATATACTGATTGATAGCCAAAGTTGGTTATTGCTAGACTGTATTTCTAAAATGTTGAAGTTTGAAAAGTAATGGCTGTTATAATTTTGTGTTGTTTGGTTTTGAGATGTTAGAATAGTCAAATATTCATAAAATTTATATCTAATAGGGTTTATAGTTATATGGTTAGAAATAGTAGGATCTGTAATTTTAGTATAAATATGTATTTCTGTATTATCAAAATTGACTGATATTTTGATTAGATCAAAAAAAAGTTTTGGCATAAGTGTTTAATAAAATCCTTATATGTTATAGATTGTAGTAATAAAAATAAATAATATTATTTTAAAAATTTGTTATAACAAGTGTTTGTCTCAAAGAGAGTTAAAGTATTAGTATCAAAGATATTATATATAATGCCTTCTACAGATTCATTCACACTAGGCTTTACTACCTACCTATTATTATCATTCTTCTCTAAAGATGGCTCAATAAGTATGAACGACATCATAGTTTTAGAGCTAACAGCTGCATTAATGTGTTCTGTAGAAGACATTATTGAAAAAAAAGATTTATACTTTCCTTTTGCAACTTAAGAGTAGTATTTTTTTTGTTTTTATTGTTTTTTTTGGAGGTATAGATGTATCTTTATCTACTACTTGGGAGGTAGATGTCTTAAAATTTTATATAAAAAAAGTTATCATATTGTTTTGAGATTGAGATTTTAAGATGTTTTATCAAAAAGTCTTTAGCTGCAAGATAGTAGAATTGATTATAATTAATATATATTTGTTTTAGTAATATTTTGAATTCTATTTCTAATTTAAAGTATATGATAACTCTTGCGAACATATGAATATCATCAGTTGTTTTGATCATTTTTTCTATGCTTCTTTTTGAGATAGGCCTTGAAGTTCATTGTTGTCTCTTGCTGCTAACATAAAGGCTCTTAAACAGTGATAGAAGTAGTATGTTGATTGGGCTGTATTACTTTCTACTTTGTTGAGCTTTGTAAAGGACTTTTTAGTAGCTATTGCTAAATCTCTAAGTTCTTTTATAAGTGTTAGAATAGAAAAGCTTGCTGCAAGTTTTTGTTTAGGATAAAAACTATCAGTTTTCAAGGTTAAATATACCTATTTTTTTTGTTCTGATTCTGGTACTGGATGAGTTTTGAAAGAGTTAGTAAAATAAAATTTTGATATATTTCCTAAATTGTGTTCAGTTGATTTGAATAATATGGCATAGTTTTTGTTAAAAGAAAGGTAAATATAATAAAGTGCTGTTTTGAAGGTTGCTTCAGAGCACTCTTTAAGAGTATGTAATGAGTTTGTAAGAAGTTTAATATTGGCAGGAGTTTTTTGCATTCTTTTGTTAATTTTTGTGATATTAGCATTTTAATATAGTTGCTTGTTTTTTGTTAGTTGATTTTTTTAAATTAGGCACTGTATTTTTTGAAAAAAAGTTTAAACCAGATTTTATAGGTTATAAGATGATGCTTAAGTGATGAGATTCTAAAGTCTTTTAAAAAATTTTCAAATGGAATATTGAAAGTAGTATTAATAATAAATTAGTTATTATTTTGGATTTTGAACTCAAGTTGCTTAAAGCTGTATTTAATATCAAAATGAAGTACAAATCATAATAGTTTGATGTCAAGTTTTTTATAAATTCTTTGAAGTTGATAGTTCTATATTTATGGTTTAGATAAAAATATAAGTGAACTAAGTTTATAGTGACTCTACATCTATTAGTATATGAATAAGGTAAAATAGAATAGTATGATAAGAGAATATATAAATAGTCTAGTTTGGTAAAGAAAACTTTTGTAAACTTAAAAAGTAAGCTTTTGAAAGTATTATAAAAAGCTTTAAAGAGAATTGGTTTTGATTTATCAAAGTTAGAGCTTAAGTTAATAATTAAATCTGATAAGAACTTAGGATTTTCACTTGCTATATTATTAAGAATATAGCTAAAGGAGAATTTGGCAAATGGTCTATTGTTATTTTTATTATTGTCAGATTTACTAAAGATAACTTGTCTAGAAATAAAGTCTTTAAGGTTAGATTTCAGAAGGTTGAAAAGTTGTAAGGCCAGTGAGATATTAAGTTTATTATATGTTGCATATTTGAGATAACAAAATAGTTTTTAAATCAGTCAAAGTCTTTAGAAGTATTATATTTTTAAGTATTTGCTTTTTGTTTAAGTTGTTTGTTATTATCTGCATTTTGTTGTTGTTGTTTGAGGTTTCTTTGGTATTAGAGTTATTGTCTAGTTGTTTGTCAGTATTTTTAATCTTTTTAGAAAGTTTATATAAGAATTTTTTAAAGAAAATACATTTGTCTTCTGCAAATAGTTATAAACATTTAATTTTGCAATAGAGACCATGTTGCTTTCAGTTTATAAAGCTTGTAAATTCGGCTAACTTTAGTTTGAATTTGTGAATATATTAAAAATGAACAGAGAAGCCACCAACTTCAGTTTTAAATATGAGTGCTTTTGGATCTAATAAATGTTTGTTATCAGTTAGCATAATACAGAATACATTTTTGGTTTTGCATATAATGCATGTATGTGCATGATGAGAATAAGCTATAAAAAAAATTTAGTTATTGGTATCTTATCTAATATTGTTATAACAATTAGAAAGTAGATTAGCAATATTGTGTTTAGGCTAAAAAGATAACTTTGGTACATTCTAAAGAGATTTGTAGAGTTTGGCATTTAGATCAATTTCTATTGAGTTAGGTAACTCAATTGCAGATATAGAAGTGGTATTAGAGATAGGTAACAAAGATAAATACTGTGAAATGAAGTATGTGTAGTATTTTCCATAAAGATATCTTGTAAAGATAGGTTGATTAGGACTAAAAAAGAAGTAGTAGCTATTGTTGATATCATATTGTGTGAAATTTAAGTTAGCTAAAAAGACTTTGAAACTTTTACAGTTTTTGTTCAAGGTAGCTAAAGTTTAACACTATATTTAGTTTAAAGGATATCTAGATTAAAGGAGTCTGGTTCATTAGTAATGATACTAGACATTTTGTGCAATTATCCTAGTATAGTATTTGTGCTAGTAAAAGACAATTTTCAAATTAAATTAAATAATTTGATTTTTAGATAAAATATTCTAATTAAAGGGCTTTATAGGTAAGTTAGAAAGGATCTGAGAAATGTAGAGCTATTAGAAAGGCTAAATGAATGTTTAGAAAATTTTAATGAGTACTGAAAAGTGAATTTTCCTAAATTTACCAGTGAAATAACCTGCAAAACCAGATTTTAGTTTTTTTTTTTAATATCTCAGTGAGTTTTAGTTTTTTTTGCTATAAAATATATATATATATGTTCAAAATGAAGTATTTGTTATTTTCTAATAGGTAACAAGATATAATTAATTAGTGAAATATTTAGAAAATAAGCAAAAACCAAATTTTAGTTTTTAGAACCTTTCAGTGACCAAGTATTATAGGTATATAAAACTTGGCTATCTAGAAGGAAAAATAGGCTAAGCAACTTTATTTAAAGATGTAAGTAAGATTTACTTAATAAAATATTAAAAATAATTAAATATTTTTAGTAAAAATTTGGTACAAGTAATCTACAGAGAGAGTTACTGAATTGGTCTGTAATAATTATAATAATATAAAACTTTATTTATTTAATATAATTTAATAAACAAAATATTTTATTTTTAATCAGTAAAATAATTACTAATATCATTACTATCACTAATATAATTATCAATATTAGTAGTATTAGTACTAAAACTATTTTTAATACTAATAACTAAATTATTATTTTCACTTTCATTTTCTTTATTAAAATTTTCTAAAGTATCTAAATTATTTGTTATACCATATATTTTAAAAAATTCAATAATAATTTTATTAGAAATATTTTCTTATGAATTTTTAACCTATTCATATAATCACTTAATATAGTTTTTTTAAGATTTCCTAATTTTTTTTTCTACAACCACCTTTAGCCATCCATAAATACTATTTTTTATAAAGATTATCTTTATATAGTTTATTAATTGTAATATTTAATGGTTGACAGATACTAGTCAAGTCATCTGAAATTATTGCTAAATCAATATTATTTTTATAAAATTTTTGCTTAATAGATTTATCTAAATATTCTCTAAAAGAATCATATACTATTATTGTAAAACTATTATTTAATTTTTTATTTTTTCTAAAATCTACAAAATTTTTAATATATATTTTCATTAAATTAGAATCTATTCATCTATTTTGTTGAAACTATATTACTATACCTGAAAGAATTTGTTCATTATTGTTTAATTTTTTTCTTTTAAAAATACAAATAGGTAGTAATTTAGTTCTATCTATATAATTAATATATTAATATATATAAATAATAATAAATAATAAATTTAAATAATTAATAATTTAAAAAATTATTAAATATAATATTTACTTGCTGCATATATTAAAACAACAGTAAATCTAGTTTTTTATTATTAGTATCATAAATATGAATTAATTTTTTACTTTTTAAATTAACAATAAAATTTCTACTCATATCAAGCCAAACTAAAGTTTTATCTATATTGTAGATATTATATGATTCATATGATCTTTTAATTTTAAGATTATTAATATACTTATAGAAATTATCTAATAATTCTTTAATTTGATTAGATAATTTTTGTAATTTTTTTATACATCATCTTAAAAATAATTTATACTTATATAAAAAGTTATATAATCAAAAAACTAACATATTAAAACTTTTAATTAATCTATTATATAAAACTTTCATATTATGTTCTTGTAAAATTTTTAATATTTTTGTTTGTATATTTATTTAAGTTACAGCTAAACCTTATTTTCTTTATTCAATAATTTAATTATAAAGCTTATTTACTGCTTTAGAAAAAAATGTTTTTCTACTAAAATCAAGTTTCTTAAAATTTTTATTTGTTGCAGTTCCAAATTCTTATTTGTTTTGATTTAACATCCTACTATATAGGTATTAAGATTAAAGTAATTTGTAACTTTATTATAACCATGTTGTTTTGTATAAGAAATAACTTTAAGTTTTTGTATCACAAAATATACTATTTATTTATGTTTAGTAATTTGATGTTTAACAACTTTTTTTTATTTTATAACTTGTGATATTTATGTTTAGAAATATATATAATTAAATTTTTTTTTTCAGTATTAAGGTAATCTTTTTGGTCCAAGCTTTTTATTAATACTTATAATGGTTATATACAGTCAAAGTCATAAGTATCCCACCCCCTCTAACTTTTTAAATTGAAAAGATATAGCTTTAAAATTTTTACA
>CAJVQA010007195.1:0-14068 GCA_910591915.1 Cetraspora pellucida | reverse complement strand
ATTTAACTGGCGACGACATATTTATTAAACAAATATTTAGAATCTAGTTAGGTTAAGCAACCATATTACAATATTATATACTAAATATTCAAATTTAGATAAGTTTTAACCATTCTAGTAGGTTTAGATCAGAGATAAATTAATCTGAACTTTTATTCTTGCATGTAATTTTTAATTTATTTGATTTGTACAAATAGTAATAGCTATATAATTAGCAGTTTAATGGTTAACCCTAACTGCAAGTATTGGTTTCAGTTATAGCATATATATATAATTATTTTAAATTATTAATAAAGATATAAGTAAGACCTTACCTTAATACCAAAAAAAAATATAATACAAAATCAAACTTTAAATAATTAATTATTAAATTATATAAAAATACAAGAAGATGACATATATGCATTATTAATTTTTTATATAATTTATTGTTTGATTGTTGTGTTTATGCAACTTGACTACCAAATATAGCTGATTAAGAAAATGTTTTAAGTTCTTGTTAGCTTAAAATATTTTTTACAGTTTATTATAAAAATATATTAGATTGATAATACTTATCTTTTCATTTATTGCATTTACTTCTTTCATTGTAGTTCCAATATTTTAAGTAGTATCTGTTTTTTTTTCTTTAGTTGTAACTTCTACTTTTTGATCTAAAACTTTTATGTGCTTGGCTTTTCTTCATAATGGATTTTCTACAAAATTTATATAACAACTATAACATAATTTATCATTTTTCATTTATGTTATCTTAGTTAAATTATTATTTTTCTGCTTTGGTCTTTTAATGAATAAAATTTTGACTTAGTAGTTTGACAATTCATACAATACTTGATTCAAATATTTTTTCATTAGGCAAATTTAATATAAAAATTGAGGAATTCAGAAAAGTTTGACTAATATTATAATAGTACAAACAAAAGCTTCAAGTTTATTTAATATACTTGACTAGGTTCACAAAGGAGATAATCTATTCGGGCTTACGAAATAAGTATTGTAAGACGTATAAAAAAATTTCGAATCGCTTGTGTAACGATCTGCAAACTCGGAACAGTCCCTCCTGCTAGTACTTTAACATAAGCAGAAGTTTGTTTGATTGGTTAATTTTTATAGATCTACCCGTGATTATTAACCAATCAAATTGCATAATTTGTAAAATTTTATCATTTACTGCTAAAATCGAAAATAAAAGCCTAATAAATACAATAAAAGAATTTATCACATATGTTTAGAGACGCGTAGAGCGAGACAAATATGATATTTATTACTACGTAGTAAACCTAAAATCATTGAAGAATCTACAATATACAATATAATCCAAAAATTTTACACAATTAACAATCCCAAACATACTAAAGGAGCGGACCAAACTTAAAAATTAAACCCGGATCTTTTTACTATTAAAGAACTAACTTGTGCCTATTCAAATTAAACAAAATTTATTTAATATAACATAATAAAGTTCTTAAAAATATTTCTAGTCACCTTGCAAGATCTAATAGACGGAGTATATTTTATTATAATTACCTTCTAAGCAAAGTTCGTCAGAAGTGAGATCTTTCTGTATAGCGAATATTGAGTGCTTTGAAACTACAAATAGATCTTGGAATGATTTTTATAAGTTCAAGCTTTTTTCTTTACCCATTTTAAAAAAGCCGTTACTAAGCTAACACCTCTTGAATTTTAGATTATAAAAGATTATTTTTAAAGGTGGTTTTCCAGCACTCAAACGAAGCACTTTAAAGTGTATAAATAAGTTACCCAGGCAAATTATATACATCAGCCAATCAACAAACTTCTGCCTATGTGGTACGTTATCTTCCGGTTTGCGAGATATCTTTGTCTACTTCTTTTTGCGAGAAAATATTACTAACGCCATGGGATTTACTTCGGTAACAAGCAGCTACATTTATAACTCTGAGCAACGAGTCCAGACTCAGCCTTACTTGAGTAAAGGAGCCCGTATTGACCGTTCTCCTGGAGACACACACGAGGCGTGTTTCGTCTGAATGTCCGGTACCGTCCACTTCCGAAACATACACAAGGCATATTTTTTCAGCTTCTTGGTAACCATCCACCTAGCAAACACACGAGGCGTTTCTCGGCTTCTTGGCAACCGTCCACCTAGCAAACACACGAGGTGTTTTTCGGCTTCTCGGTAACTTGTACTTGTCCTTCCCAAAGCTCAAAATCCCAAAGCTTAAAGACATGTTAGTTGTCAACTTATTGAAGATATAAATATTGTGTGGCTAATCAATAGAAGCTAAAAATAGAAAAATGATTCGTGTTCATGTACATCAATTTTTTTTAGCCAATAAAATTTGCTGCGCCTCAAAAAATGCGGGAAGATTTTCCGACACGTGACCATAGCCAATTATATTGAAGGAGCATGTGTTATTAACTTGAAATTTTACCTATGAAACTGCCTTCTGTGTTCTAATAAAAAAATTTTTGTAAAATTTTAGTAAAACTATAACCTTTTTTATCTGTAATTCTAACTTTAAAGATGAAGCTTATTATTTTAAAATCTTTCACTTAATTCGATTGTTTTGATTTTATATTACACCTAATCTTTCAGTTTAATTGGCCCAAAATTATATATTGAAAAAATCTTGTAGGTTACTATTTGACATAAAACATTTCTCCAATTATAGGTCAAATGACTTGATGTACAATTATTGTCAAAAGTAATACCCAATTTTTTTATTAAATGAAATTAAAACCAAATATATGATTTTTTTTATTTTTACAATATACTATATATATCTTTTTTTTTCTAGTTAATCAATATTTGCAATGCTTTCTTTTTGTTTTTAATATTGTTTCAATCCTTTCTGGAACTGAGTCTACAGACTTCAAAAAAACTGATATATCTAATTTTAACCAGTTTTTTTTTAAAATAATTTTAAGATCATCTATTTCTTTTAGAAAGTTTTTCTAATTTTGAATATTATCTTTTAATATTTTTTAAATATTTTTGATCAGATTAAGGTCAGAAGATCTTGCAAATTAGTTCAATTTATGGATTTTTTTGTCTTCAAGTCAATCAGATATTTTATATATTGGTACATTGTCTTACTAAAATATTATTTTTGTATTTACTAATAAATAAGATGTTTTAGTTCTTTTATAAAATGATAATAAATAATTCTTCAAAAATTTAATATATATTTTTTTATTAATTTATTTTTTAGAATATTTATATTTATCAAAAAAAACAAAAGGATCTTTGATTCTATTAACGAAATAACCCCATATCATTACTAACTACCTACCACTCTTAAAACTTGGAATTAAGTACTTATTTTTGTACTTTTCATCTTTAAGACATCATATTCTAATTTGATGTAATTATTTACTAAGCTTGATAGATGTTTTATCAAAAAAAATTACATGTCATCAATCATAAATACTTTTTGATATATTTTGTTGACATTATTCAAATCATTCTTTCATATTATGTTCTTTAAGAAATAGTTTTTTTGCTATTATACAAGATCGAACATCAAAACTTTGCAGAGTTTAAAAAGCAGTTCTTAAACTGTATTCAAGTTTTAAATTATTGACCAAGTCATACAAAGGCTTGTATTTTTTTTTAGAGCTGCTTCTACTAGAGTGTTTTTTTTTGATTATTGAGGATATAGAGTCTTCTAAACCTTAACAAATTTGATATATTCTTGGTTTTTTGGTACTTGGTAAAAAATCTTTAGATTGTGGTAGGATCATATTCTATTTTCTGTACAATTTGCTGAGTACTCATATATTCAATATAAGTCAAGATTTCTCTTTTATCTGTTATTAAAATGCCAGACATGTTTATTATACTCAGAAGTTTTTTTTTGCAGATATTTTATAAGAAGTCAAAGAAAGTAGAAAAAAAAAATTTGTCTTACAAATTATTATAAGGGGATAAGCAATACATATTTATTTAAGCATTAGTTATAAAATCAAAATTGGGCATTACTTTTGCCAATAACTGTATCTTAATTTTATATATAAATTTATAAAAAAAATTTATTTAATCTTGATTTACTTAAAAAAATAAAAAAGTTTTTATTAAAATAAGATTTATATTTTTTAGTATTTAATATATTTTTTTTATAAATTTTTACAGAATATTAAAAATATAACTTAAAAAAGATCTTGATTCAAAGTTGAATTTTTCTTTACTATATTTTTTAAATTAAAAAACTAACCTTAAGGGTGTGGTGACTTAGTGAAGTGGATAAGTTGTCATACCCCCAAGTGGTAGATTGTGAGTTCAAAACCTACTGACAGTGAAATTTGGATAATCACCTATATAATATATAGACAGTATTATGGTAACAGCATCCTGTTGATCAGTTAGAATAGAATACTTGTAACTATGGTCACACTAGCATAACTGGCAGATCTGAGGCATCTGTATAACCTGTTACACAGAGAAATGCAAACTGGTATCGAGTGGTGCAAACCTAAAATAAGTCTTCAGGTCATGTAAATCTGTAGAACTGGAAAGCCAGAGCTCACTTGGAAATTCTGAGCAGAGAGGTAATATGGATCTTTGACAGTACTAGTGTAAAGACCAGACCTAGAAAATAGATACCAATGTGAAGGATTTGGGCAAACAAGAACCTCAGATGAGGGGTACTACCAACCAGGCCACTGGATTTTGGACCAGAAGAAAAGGATATTGGGCTGGCCTCAATATACTAAGGACAGGTCACAGTCCTTCTGGGCTATTTGGATTGGGAGTCTGGATTCAAAGCAGGAGTATACTAAAAGTACTAGGAATATGCTGTGAAGTCAGTACTGAGATTTGGGTAAACTCTGCAAGGGTAGTCTGTATTAGTGTTTTAAAAGTGGGTAGATAGTTAACAACAGAAGGCCCCTTGCACCTTACTGGCAGATGATGTATTCTGAAATGTGTAATGGCCTAGGAACTAGTACAAAAAGGGTAGGTACTATACTGCTTAGATAGTATGTCAGTTAGGTATATACAAAGGATTAGTTGGGGATTCCAATATGACAGGGCAGATGATCAGAAGGTTTAAATGAATAATTTCCTAGTAGGTTATAGGTATGGCATCTAGTGTAGAACCTTAGGGCAGACTACTTAAATAGGCAACCAAAAGTTGTATGCATGACTAGCTATACTCTCATCTCTGTAAAAATAGTTGTAATAGCTAATCTGATATAAAGTCAATAAAGTATTGCTACAAGTATGGCCTTTAACAAAAAAAAAAAAAAAACCTAACCTTGTATATTAAATAATATAATTGATTAAAATCTTTTTTAAAAAAATAAAAAAATAAGAAGTTGTTAAAAAACTTTTTTCTAAAAATTGCAAAAACATAAGAAAAATAAACAAAAAAAAAACTAAATAAATTTAACATAAATAATTAAAATATAACAGAATAAAACCTGTATTGTGAATTAGTAAAATCTGCTATGCAAATCACATGAAGGTAAAACCTGCTTTTGTATAATAAAAAATATAGCTAAATGCGAATTTTACTCTAATGTGATCTATGTAGTAGGTTTTAATAATTTATAATACAGGTTTTACCTTTTTTATTAAAATAACAAACAAAGCAACAAAACTAAACTTTAGCATCAAACATAAGGCAAAATAAAGCACAAAAGGAATACAGTAGTAACTAAAAGCAAAACAACCAAGAAACAGATTCTTAGGTCAATATACAACTTTATATTTAAGACAATAAAGCAAATCAAAATAGAAAATTATAATACTAAAAATAAGGCTAGCAGCAATACTAGAAAACCAAACTTAAAAGAAAACAAAACAAATATAGATAGCATAGCTTCAAAGGCAAAGAAACTTTATACCAACTCTGCTTTATTATACAAAAGACCAAAAAATGATGAAACTGATATATCCTTAATAAAATTAAAAATAATATCACTATTAGACAACAACAGAGCTAGTGATTTTCTGTAGTACAAATTGCAAATTATGTGGTGCTAAAACTAAATTATATAATGTGATTTGAAGAGTTTTTAGAAAATTATATGTTATTATATGATACTAATAGCTAGTTATGTGCAATTATATGATATTAGATAACCAATTATGTGCAATTATGTGATAAGATATAACTAAATTCATAATAAAAATTTTATTTAAAAAGAAATTTTAAATTCTATTAAAATACAACATTGTTAAATTTTTTAATGATTTTTTAAACAAGCTTTGTCTATTTTCATCTAAAAGTAAATTATATAATGAAGAACTGCATTTAACACTGCAACTTAAAATAGATAACCAAATATAATTAAGTGCAATGCTTGATAAAATTGAAAGTTGTAAATATAAATTTGACCAAAACACATTCAATTTCATTTCTTGAAATAACAAATTACAATAGATTAACTATTTCTGAATTAATGATCCAATGGATTTTTAAGCTTTTTGATGGCATCATAATAACGAATATCCTTTCTTGAAATATTATTAACAAATAAATAGGTAGGATTAAATATATAAGATGCTTGAAATAGCTTGCAAGCTAGATGATATGAAATGTGTGCTGAGAATTTATTATATTCTGTATTAAATACATTGTAAAAAATAGCATAAAAGTCTGATAGATTAAATTGAAAATTGATAATAAAGTTTTCCAATTCTTGACCAAAGTATTCTGTATAATGATTTGTTTTAAGATATGCAGTAAGTTGTTTTAACCAGTTTTCTACAAAAAGGAATATAGGTTGAGCTTGTTGAAAAAATCCAAGTCTTGAATAAATTCTTGTGCAAAAATAGAAATAAAATTAATATAAATTTTAATTTTTCTGAAATTTATTTGGTTTTGTAAATATGAGTTAATTTTTAATAAAGTTTTATGATTTTTGTCCATTGTTAACTTATGAAAAAAAAATTTATGCCAATATTCGATATAAGTTTTTGAGTAAAAAATCATTCAAAACTATAAATTCTATCTTGTTGCATTTGAAAGTAAAATTTTGGTTGGATTTATAATACTATGCATTTTTAAATATGTTATATATCAGCTTCTTTATGCAGATAATTTAATAAATACATTTTTTACTTTTGCTAAAAAAATTATTAAAATAGAAAATCTTTAAAAGTTCTTTATATATCACTAAAAATAAATTAAAATTTATATAATAAATTATAAATTATATATTTATTTTTTTAAAATATAAAAATAATAGTTATCTAATTAAATTAATAATGTGAGCACAGCAAGATGAATGAATAAGTTATAGCATTAATAGTACTAATATTTCTTTGTAACATTTTTTTATATACATTGCTGAATCAAATAAAAAAAGATATATAATATTATAAGGAATATTTTAATCTGATAAAACTGAAATTAAAGTTTGATCCAATGTTGTATTATTAACATGTTCAAGAAAATTAACTGAAACTAGTTTAATAAAATTATAATATATAAAAAGAGTATTAACCACACTGCGAGCACAATTATCAGTTGTTTCATCTATAATAATTGTAACAGGTTTGTTATTAAACAATAATTTAAGATTATTTTTATATTTTTCAAAGATGTGTGATAAAAAAATTTGTCTTAAAGTTGAAGATTGAGGAATTGTTTTATCATATTTTAGATGTTTTCTAAAAAATAAAATTAAATAATCTACTTTTTTTAATGAAATATTGGCAATAGCAAATATTTCAATTAAATCTTTAATAATTTCATTTTTAATATCTGCAGCATTTAAACTATCTTAAATGGATATTTGTTTTTTAGCATATTTTTGAGCTTTAAAATTGCTTTATTTGATGTATGTTTTTTGCTATTACAATAATTGTCAACAGTTAATTTTGATTTTTATTTTACAAATTCATTACAATATTCATATATCAAAATATTATTGTCAATACAAAAAGTATTTGGATGTTTGTGAAGTCAAGTTAAAATTGTAATTTTTTTTTTAGACATTATTGTTGTTGATTGTCTGTTATTAAACTCACTTTTATACATATTTTTACAAAATATTATATAAATTTTATTTATTTTTTAAAATAAAAAAATTATTTAAACTAAAAGCTTGAATTTTTATACACATAAGAATGACAAAAAATATCATAATTAGGAATTTCTAAGCATTTGATTTGAATAAGTAAAATCTTTATTAAAAGTAATAATTTATTTATTGTATGTATTTTATTTTTATTCTTTTTATCTTTTTTTTCTCATAAATTTTTAAAATGACTTTGAATTTTTACATTTTTTTTACACAGCTCTCAGTATAATTACATTTGTTTTAGTAATATTACTTTCTTTGAATTTAACACAACTATAAATTAAATTACTTTACTTTTTGGATTAGTATTTAAAAATTAATGATATTATATAAATATGTAAGAGTGAAAACCTGAAAACTGATCATAGTAATTATTAAATCAGATTTTTACTTTTACATACTTATATCAATATCAATATATATATCTATTTCTAAATTATATTATTTAAGAAATATGATGGTAATACTACAGATAAAATAGCAAATTCTATGCAGATTTTTTAAATTTCTAAAATTATATGAAGTTCTGTGATGATAAAACTGTAATTGTTGATTTAAGTATAATTATGTAAATTCTGTAGTGTTATATAAAACACAGAAAATCATTGGCCCTGGACAACAACAACAAAACAAAACTGAATCAAACAGGTTTTAACAACAATATGCTAAAAATAAAAATAGACAATAACAACCTATCTTAAACAAGCAACAACAATTAAATAAACATGACTACACAACAAACCAGTAGCATAAACATAGTATCCAATTAAAATAATATAGTAAACTTACAGAAACAGGCACAAAACTACAACAATAAAGTATCATCAACTGAAACCAAAATACAATAATATTAGCAAACAATGATAACATGAAAATAGAAGCCAATATGCAGCAAAAACAAAGTTACACAACAGCAAAGCAACCAGTAGTACAAGCAACATATAGCCAAATAGCACAAAAAAATATAACACAGTTTGACAAAGACAAAGCACAAGGCAGAATAATTATACAGAAGAGTGGACACAAGAAATTAATAAAAAACTAAAAAAGAAATAGACCAAGTCTTTAACAAAGCTCAATAGAACTATAACAAAATAGTAACTGCATTTTAAAACAAAGAAGAAATTTAAGAATTTATTCAATACAAGATGCAAACTAAGCTTACAAACCAAGCACTATATCTAGCAATTGAAGCTAAATTCAGACATAGAGATGCTACCTTCTTTCTTACTTTTACAAGAGAAAAAATTAACCTTTTAGTATTAGAAAACATATAAAAACCTTTTTCAAGAAGCTCTAAAAAAATATAAAACAAATAACAAAATAACTATGACTGATAGACAAACAAGAAACCTAATTCACCAAAAGTTATAACAAAAAATTATGATTAATTACTTAACTAACATGAAGTTTTATAAAATGTCAACAAAGCAAATTTATTACCTTATTAAATATTATAAAAGATTTACTAAAGACAAAATAATTAAAAACAATGAAGAACTATATAAGATAGTACAAGAAGCAACTATATTATATTTTGAACAACTACCACTAGATCCTAGCCAAATTCTAGAAAATATAGATACTTTTTTTTGACTTAACAATAAAACAAAAATTTATACTAAAGCAGTCACTGCAACATTACATAGAATATATTAGTTTGACAAACTATCAGAAATCTATTTTATACTATTAGGAACATTGCCAAACAGAATTACTAATTTAAATTCTAAAATAAAACATCTGTTTCCAATTACAGAAAGAAGACAACTTAGAGAACTTGCTGATATAACTAGACAATTAAAAAACTAATACTTTTTTAACAGAATTCTAAATAATTATTTCAATCTACTATTACCAAAAAAATTATTGCTTACAGCTTATCAAGACCTAGAGCCTACATATAGATTGCACTTTCCAATAAACCCACAAGATTCAGATACAAACTTTACAAAAACAATTCAAATGCTTAGAGAAGACTATTTTTTTAAAAACTACCTAATGACTACTTTCTAGCAAAGCCATGACTGCTAAGAAAAACTAAAAAATCTGAACAACTAATAAGTTCATATACTTAATAACAGACAAAACACAAGCAAAAAAGTTTATTCAACAAATTAGATCATAGTACAAGTTTTTACTTTCATTACCCCCATATTATATGACAGCAAATTTAACAGATAAATCAGATCTACCAGACAATTTACAAGAAATAATACAATACAATTTAACACTTCTAATAATAACATCTAATAAGCTAGTAACAACAGCAAGACTATTAAGAGAAACTTATTACTTTTATAGAATTTTAACAACCTTAATTAAGATAAACCAACAAACAAATCAAACACAATCTAAAATAGTAATCACAAATACACAAAGCAAGCCTAACATTCCTCAGACTCTAATAGAACTGCAAAAAAAGTTAGAAAAAATCACAGATTTCATATATATCAACATATTAATAAATTAACAAGAAGACATTACAAACACTTTAACAATCTTACAAGAACACTTTTATATTGAAACCATACTTAATTATTTATTACAACTACTATTACTTCTAGAACCAAACTGGGATATCTTTATATAAATCTAATGCTAACACAACCAAATACAACAAATACAAATAACTTAAACAAAACATCAACTGAATATCAAAAAAATTACAACATACTAGAAAATATAAAATTTTAACATATAACATTCAAGATGCAAATAACAAACTAAAAATACAAATATAGCTAAAATTTTGTTATAAAAACAATTACAATATAGTTAGCATAACTGAAACAAAACTTGCAGAATCAACTTACACAAAATTCAAATTATCAAACTCCTATTATAATATATACATATCAAACAGTACTAGCAAAATAGCAAAAAAACAAGAATCAAATATTGGCACATTAATAGCTATATCCAAGTTTCTTCAACTATACATATACAATATCCAAACACTATCAGACATAGCAATTGCAATTAATTTTTTTTTTCACAAAACCAAAAAATTAGAGTAATTTTGTCTATTTACTCTTTAACAACAAAAAACTAAACCAAAACACACAATATGCAATTGCTATATAAATTACTTATAGTTATACATATAACTACAGTACTATAGTTCTTGGTAATTTCAATTATAATAAACAAAAATACAAAACCTAGTCTACAATACAACTGTTTACAGCAATGCAAGCCCAAGGTATGAACAGTTTTCTAAAATATTTTAACATAAAATTGCCTATCTGGACAAGAAAATTACTACAAAGTCAAATAGATAATATATAGATATTTAGCACATTGCTATTAAACATAATACAATTTAAAATAATTAGTGCAGAGCTTATAACAAACAGTAATTATAAAATAATTTTAATAACATAACAATCTAATATAAATATCAAAAAATACAGACCTAAGCTAAAGAAAAGATCAATATTTTAATATAACAAAATAAAACCAGATAACTGAATAGAATTCAAAAATAACATTAACAAGTATCTAAAACAACAAAAAAATAAACTCTCTCAAATGATTAGTACAGAAGAAGAATTAAACAAAAACTGGCATATACTAAATAAAGCAATCAAACAGGCAGCCAATAACAACATACTCAAAACCAAAACAAGTTCCAAAACATATTATGCTTTTACTAAAAAAAAGCTACAAAACTTTATACTACTTTACAAAAAATCAACCAAATTATTAAGCATCTTAAAAAAGACAATCCAAACTTAGATTTAACAATAATCTAAGAAATAAGCTACGAAATCAACAAAATAAATAGTCATACAGAAATGCAAATATCTAAGCTTAATCATATATACAATATAAGCATAATGTTTGAAAGCACTTTGCAGCTATTAAAATACTAACAGAAAGCAATTTACTAAGCTAGAAAAATGAAAAACAATATTGTCTATAAGCAAAAAATTAAAAACAATATAATTAAATAATATAACAACTTTGCAACTAATACTACAAAAATAATAAACAGCATATTACAAAGACAAACTGATCTGATAGTATTTAACAATATTATACATCCTAACAAAGTCACAACTGAACCATAAGAAATTAAAAAAGAAATTAAAAAACATTTTGAAGAATGGTCAAAAAGCAATCCTACAAACAACAACTACTAAAAAAAATAGCAAAAACAATATCTGCTATAAAAAAGAATAAGTAAGTCATAGTACAATATAATATTAGACCCTATAACTATACATGAACTTCAAATTAATTTACAAGAATTATCAAACAGAAAGGCTATTAGGCTATAACAAATATCCAATAAGATGCTAAAGCACTTAGATAGCTATATTCTAAATTTATTACTAAAAATCTTCAATGCATCTCTTATGCTTAATACAATTCTCAAAATATGAAAGCAAAGCAATATTTACTCAATATTAAAAAAGCAAAAATTTTTTGGAAAACTTAATAAAACATATTTAATTATATTAATTAAACAAATATAAAAAATCTTCACTAAAACAATAACAAAAAGATTAAACATAATATTTAACAAATATCCAATTCTACATTCTAGCAACCATATTGCAATTCCTAACATATCAATATAAATATCAATCATTATAATAGCATATATCTTAGAAGATGCTCAAATTCAGAATAAAGAACTATGGTTACTTAGCCAAGACATATTCAAGGCATATGATACAATCCACATTATACTATTTAAAAAAGTCCTAGAAAAAATAAAGATACCAAAAGCTACAACAAACCTGATTACAAACATTTTTACTAATAGATCAAACTATATAATAACAAATTTTGGGCTAACAGAATTATATAAAGTTGGAGACAGAATAGACCAAGTTAAAACAATAGCATCACTTCTGTGGCATATTTATTATAATCTACTACTTACAACTATATACAATAATACAAAAGGCTACTTACTCAATACAACTATAATAAGCAAGATAGAACAAAAAACCTGCAAACAAATCTACTAGCATTAGCTTATATAGATAACACTATATAGATAGCTCAATCTAAACAAGAACTACAATCAATTCTCAAAATTGCAAATTCATTATTTTTACTTACAAACATAAAAGTAAATTCAAACAAATCTGTATTTGAAATAATCAACAACTAGCAATCCAAACATAATGTATAATAATACAATAATCAAGGCAATATAGTCAAAGAAGACCTTTTGCTTTCTTGAATGTTGGTATACTTCCTACAAGAATTACAAGCCAATTCACAAATATTAAAAAAAAAGTTAATAATGCTATAAGAAAAATTAAAAATGCAAATATAACAGAAAAACAGGCTATATATATTATTAATACTGTTATATTAACACAAATAGCATACAGAGTTCAAAATACTTATCTGTCTATACAACTATGTAAAGTAATCACAAACTATTATACAACAATAGTAAAACACAAAGTTGGTCTTGCACAAATAGTATCTAGTTCAACACTATTCCATCATCAGATTTATAGTTTATGAACTATTGCAAATATTTAAACATAGCAACACATTTTACTCATATATTGATAGCTAAATTATGTCAAACTCTCAAATTCAATGCTAAAAATATACATCCAACAAATTCAAAATGCTACTTATAGCAACAAGTCAATACTAACCAACAACACATATATATTGCTACAAAAAGAATCAAAAACATCATTAGCAAGAATGCTATACAGCATATAGGAAATAGAAATAGTTTTTCTAAACAACAATAACAATTGGCCAAAACTAGCAGAATATAAAGACATATCAATAAATACAGTACTTCAGCAAATAAATAAACCATATCTAGTCAAGACTAAACTTAAAAAAATCAGATTGCACTCTATCAAACAATATACTAATTATAAAAATATAGGCTGTATCATCACTTCTGATACATCATATTTTATAAAATAAATTAAAAGGCTTATTAATAATATTAAATCTAATGATTGTTATTTTAAATTATACTCTTAGAATTGTATATACTATAATATTAAGGTTTAAAAATAAATTTATTATATTTTAATTAAATATTTTTTCTTATCAA
>CAJVQA010007194.1:0-14069 GCA_910591915.1 Cetraspora pellucida | reverse complement strand
ATCAACATTAGTAGTTTTAAAGTTTGTTGAAGTGTTGATAAAAATGTTAGGTATTTGTGATTTTTGAGAAGTGGATACAAAAAATTTTTTTGGAGAGATTTTTCAGAAGGATGTAATGAGTTGTTATCTGAGAAGTTAGTTTTTCCTTCTATAGATGTGCTCGCCATATACTCAGTTCTCACAGTTGCAGAGGATACCATAGTTTAACTTGTATATTGGGTCTAACTGTTATTAACTTGGTCCTTCACGTAATATGTAAAATATTAAAATTTATTCTATTGATATTAAATAAATGTGTTAAATAAGTTTATATTAACATTTCTATTTTTAAAATTATGCAGTAATTTTAAATAAATATTATATTTTTAGAAAATATAATTTAAGAAGAACAATTAAATTATGAATAAAATTTATTGGTTAAATAACTATAAATAGTTAATATCAATATATATAGATAATTATTTAACATTGTTTATATTTTTATTTAATTATGTTAACAAATTTTGTGAATATTCAGAACTCATAAACTAGATTCGCATATCTGCACAAACTAAAAATACTTCAGAAAACTTCACTACTTTTAAAAAATTTAAAAGATTATATTTATTAAAAATTTGAAGATTTTTTTAATCAACTGTTATTTGCTTTCAACTAACCTTTCTTTTTTAAATATTTTTTATTTTACATTTTTCTTTTATTTTGTTTTTGTTTGCTTTAAATTTATTTATATTTTTTAAGTTTTACTTTTTTGATATTATAAGGCAAGTAATTTTTAATATATAATAGAAATAGAACTATTTTTTATTTACAATAACTAAATTTATATACAAATATTAAAAAATGTTCTCAAATATGCTTGCAGGTTCTAAGAAAACTTCCAAGAAAGATAAATCCAAAAAGTCTAAAGAAAAAACTCAAGAAGCATTACCAGAAGGTCAGAAAGTTTTGTAAATCGATTATCGGAATTGAAATTAGAAAGTAATAATCTCTCATGTTCTTTAGAAGCTGCACCATTAACTGAAGATATAAAATTTTTAAAACTTTTTATTAATTTTGCAAAATTTCTTAATTTTAAGATGTTTTAAGATATTACAATACAAATTGTTGTTAAATTATTAAAATAAAAATATTTTGCAAGTTTGCTATTATTTTAAAATTTGTGTAATATTTCGAAATATTTTAAAAAATTTTAAATATAGTTTATTCTATTTAAGAAATATATGATAATTTTAATATTTATTTTTCTAAATGTTTAAAAATTTCTGCAATTTTGTGAATATTTTTAAAATAATTATATTTTATTCAAATCTTTAATTAATTTAAGAATTTTTAATCTTTTTTATAACAGAGAGAAGCCTTGCAAAAATCCTTAAAAATCAAAAAGAAATTTTGTATCATATTAAGCAACTTTCCTCTCAGGTTCAACAAGTAAATAGTCATATTAGAGAATTAGAAGAAAGGTTGAATGATAAATTTGATATAATGCATAAAAAAACTTTTTATGAAGTAATTAATAATTATTTTAACCTTAGTTTATAATTTATTCTAATAAATTTTTTATTATAGCAAATTATAAAGGGGACTTCTAAAGATTTAATAGAAAGAGCAATATACCCTAAAGAAAAAGAATTTAAGTCAGCTGTAAAGTATTACCTAAGGACAAATCATGCTAAATTTATTTCAAAAAAGTCGAAAAAACAGTAGAATACTTACTATAAGAAGAATTTTGACGGACCAGTAAAAAATTTTCAAAATTTTATTAAACAAGTATTGCTAAAAAAAAAAATAACTTTAAACATTATTATAATTTTTGGTTAAAGGTATCTTAACAACTATTTTATGATTATTTGTTAAGAAATTTTAATCAAAATATTTTAATAATATTTAAAGTTATTCTTTTTTCTTGACAATATTCAAAAAATTTATTTATGTTATTATATTTAGAATTATTCAAAATATTGCGAATTAATTTTAAATATTTTGAATTATTTTGAATTATTTCGCAATACTTTGAATAGTTTCAAAATTCAATGTTTACTAAATTTTTATAGCTTTTGGAGAAATTTAGATTATTGCAGAATACTTTAACTACCAAGATTAAGAATGCTATGTTTGCTATATTTAGGGATCTCTTATCCCTTATTAATAATAAAGCAAAACTTAAGATTATTCTTGAGTAGAAATGATTTGAAGAAACCAAATCTTGTTATAAGCGACTTTTTAAGAATTTTTCTGAAAGCTTAGTAGATGCTTATATGTTACTTATATTAAACAAGATTTGGCCCTCGGGTGATGCAACTTATAAAAAAGTTGCATATGCTATAGCAGTTTGCCAAACTATGCTTAATCCTAAGCAAAATAGTTTAATAATTTCTGAAAGCATTATAAAACACAAACTTTTAAGAAATTTGATATGTATTTTTTATATTATTATGAAATTTTTTACTCATATAACTAAAATATTTTTTATATATTTAAAAAAGTTAGATAATAATGAAACAATTTCTACATTAGACACAGAGGATGATACATCAAGTTCTGAAGAAAGCGAAACTTCAGAAGACTCTGAAAAAGTATAATTTATTTTTTATATTTAAAATTAATTTAAACCATTTTAAATATTTATACATATTCTCTTATATTATTACTCAAACCCAAATCTAGGTGAGCCTTGGCCACTCTTGTAGGTTTAGGTCGCAGATTATATGTCTGAGTCTTTATTCTTCATATGTAATTTAAAAGCAAGCTTTTCTTTGTAAAAACTTCAATTGAATTTCAATAAAGTTAAAGGCATGGCCTCACCGTTAATATTTAAAAAAAAAAAAAATATTTATACATATTTGTGCATAATTTTAAATATTATTATAATTTGTTAATATTATATTTTATAACTTTCAAGTTTAAAAAATAAATAACAAAATATTTTAGTTATTTGTATTTTATTTATTAGTTTTTTAAATATACTGAAATTAATTTTATTAATTATTAATATTAATTTAATACTTTTTTTATTTTATCTTACTAAATATATCTAGAATACCCAGGTTAGCTGCAATAAATGAAAAAAATATTTTGCAAGAATCCAAAATAGTTTGTACTTTTTAAAATATTTTATATATTTTTAATATTAATTACAATTAACAAATTTTATTAGGCTAATAAAAGACTAAGAAAAGGTATGACCATTAAATTACAACTTATATATAGTTATAATCTGCAGTATTTTAAGAATATTTTATAATCTTTTAATTTTTAATAATTTTATGTATTTTGTTATTTTCAAATATTTCACAATTTTTCATTTCTTTCTAAAATTATTCATTGATAATTTTAATAATTAATTTAGATTTATCTGATGAAAATCAAGATACTGAGGAAGAATTGTAAAACTTTTTTTTTATTTTTTTCAAATGATCTTTCTTTTTTTTTAGCTAAATTTGAGAGAATCATAACAGGAATTTAACATTTAAATGAAACTTTTTTGTTTTTTGTTTTATTTACTAATACATCTTTTTAAGTTTTACAGATTTTTCAAACCATTTTGAATATCTTCAAAAATTTTTTACTATTTTATAAATTTTTATATAGATATTTCTTCTTTTTTTTTATCTTTACTTATTTTTATTTGTATTTGATATATAAATCAATTAAATAAAGTTGATACAGATTAAAAATAATTAAATTTGCTTAGTTAATGATCAAATAAACAATCATATTAAATATATTAATATATGTAAATAGCAATATTTCAAATAAAATAAAATAAATTTATCAATAAAATTATTTCATAACTTTTGAAATATTTTTTGAAATATTTTGAAATTATTTCGAAAATTTTTCAATCTTTCGAAATATTTTGAAATATTTTTGTATTTATGAAATATTTTAAATTATTTTTCGAAATATAATTTCATTTTTAGTTTTTATTAATTTTTAAATTTTTTGTAAAATAGCTGAAAAATCTTTTGAAATTATTTCATTTCTTTCGCATTATTGCGAAATTATTTTATTTTGAAATAATTTCATGTCAATTACAGTTATTTCAAAAGACTTTCAGTATGCAATATCTTTTATAATATTTCGTATATTTATTCTGCTAATGTATATTATTTATTTTAATATTTTTTTATAATTTATATAATTATTAAGCTATCTGTTAACATTACTTAACATTTATTGTTGATTATACAAGTTGAATGAAAAAATATCAATACCATATCAGCATTTTTTTAAATCTAATATTAGACAAATATTGGTTAAAATTAGAAACCTATAAGATAAAAATTAGTGTCATATTAGCTTTAAGCAATATTAATAAGCTAATATCTCTATAAATAAATTAATAATGCTATTGATTAATTGATCAATAGCTATTAATTAATTGATCAATAGCATTATTGATTTATTTATAAAAATATTAGCTTATCAATATTGCTTAAAGCTAATATGATACTAATTTTTATCCTATAGGTTTTTGATTCTAGCTAAATTTTAACTAATATCAGTCTAATATTGAGTCTAAAAAAATGCTAATATAGCATTGATATTTTTTCATTCAATCTGTATTATATTAATCATTTTATATCATCTTTATTTTAGTTTAAATTTTAGTATAATATTATTATATTATTCTATGATTTTAAGCTAATAGTTTGTTGATTTTATTAATTATATTAATTTCTACTATATGATATTCAAATATTTGTTTTCTGACATTTCATCTAACTATTTTCCTTATATTATTCTTTTATATTAAAAAATTTGAATCAGTATATAATTTTAGTATAGTAGTTGAATTGTTATTCTTCAAGTAGCAGGTTTAAGATTCAAATTTTATTTATACTGAAATTTGAAAATTAATTTGTATTACAAAAATTGTTTTCTGTTAATCAGTTGGTTTTATATAACTATAATTCAGATATATCAAGAACTCAGAATATCTATATAATATATAATAATAAATGTATATAAAATAATATTAATGACTAATATTATATAAAACTTTAGTGCAAACTTATAATAAGGCCATTAGATGCAAAAGACTAAAAAACTAAGAAGACAAAATCTTATTTGAAAATTCCTAAATAAAAAGATAATACAAACTTTTAATAGTACTATTAGACTAACAAAAGTTCATGAAAACCTTCAAAGTATTAATAAAATAAACTTAATAACTAAGTATATTAAAGAGCATATATTAACTAGACTGCCAAAATTGTTAAAATAAAAAGATACAAAAGTATATTATACTGAGCTATTTGAATTAGTAGTTTAGAGATTAAAGAACAGTTCTGAAAGAATATTAATAAAAAAAAATAAAAAAAATATTAAAAAGATAGATACTGACAAAATATGCACAGAACTCTCCCTACTAATTACTCATATACAAAACTGTAAAAAAATATTTTAGAAGTTTGCTAAAAAATAGCTATCAAAACCAACTTTATAAACTTAAGGAAAAAGATAAAGCTTGTAAGAAAAGATATAACAAAAGTTAAGAGTAGGAAACTAGAAAACTTGTAGAAAAGATAGAGAAAAAAAACATCTTAGTCAACATTAGAAAAATGAAATTTGGGAAATTCTCTGTAACCTGGAAATGTTAATCTATAGATTATAGCAATATGTGAATAGATAAACAAACAGACACATGTAGTGACAGATATACAAACAAATCCAATTCAGATAGTAATAGGCATAAGACATAGAAAGTTTCAGAACAAATAGTAAATAGAAGCTACTAGTAATTAAGCAAATATGAGTAGCACACAAAGTCAAAAAGAAAGCCTGATAACAACTTATATCAAAAGAGCATATTGGGTAGCAAATAGTATATACAACAAGATGTTTTTTAACCAAGCTAGTAAAATTGTTCTAATACTAGACAGAGAAGATGAAATTGTGGCTATATTAACAGAACAAGATGCATTAAAGGTTGCCTTGCTGCATATAATAAGAGAAATAGTCAAGAAAGCAAAAGAAAAATAGCTAGTTAAGAAGATCAATATTATGAAACAAGACAAGAATATTATAATAGAAGACCTATAATAAAACAAATACAAGACAAATAGAAAGAAGTATCTCAACAGTTGACAGAAGTAAATAAAAACCAGAAAGAAAAAGTAAGTTTAGCAAACAATAATTAAAAAGAAGAAACTTCATTTATACAAGAAAAAGACACAGAAGTACAAAAGGAAAAGCAAGAACAAGAAGCTATTAAAATAGAAATTAAAAAAGAAATTGACATAGTTGGAGAACTTCTAGAAGAAAGCATATAGGCCCTTAGCAAAAGAAATTATAACCAAGTCAACAGTCTGCTTGTGAATATATCAGCATACAATATACTAGAAAAAACAAAAAAAGAGCATATGAAATTTATTAAATAGTTGCTAAGAAATAATGCACATGTCAAGAATGTTAGGGAAGTTTTTAAAAGAGAAAACTTATAGATAGAAGTAGATTTTGACTGTGAATATGACAGAAGTGAAGCAATACAAAGAATCAGCAAGAAGAAGAGTAACTGGTACAGAATAATACTTGAAGAAAAAGAAGGCAGCATGAAGAAACTGATGCAATATAATAAGAAATACCAAAAGAGAAGTAATAGCAAAATGAGAACTAAAGAAGAAAAACAGAAGTAAAAAAAAAATAAAATTAAAGCAAATGAAAACCAATATGAAATAAATAAAGAATCTGAAGACAAAGATTACCTGACAATTTGGAACTTACCAACAAATATAAACAAAAAAAAAATAGAATACATCTGTAGAAGATTCAGAAAAGCCTATATAGTAAGAATTAAAAGGTCAAAATATAAGGCCTTAGCAGTAGTTAAAATAAAGAAAACATATAAAGATATTCTATAGGCCATACTAGTAAATAATAACAAACTGGTACAAGTAACTAAAAGAATAGAGAACCATGAAGCTAGAGAAAGACAAGGGAGTTATACAGCAAAATTGACAGAATTACCTGAAAGTGTCTCAGAAGTCCTATTACTATAAAGTTTAAACAACAAGAAACTTAAATCAGTTTATATACCTCTAAATAGAAATAAAAACCAAAGAAGAACAGCAACAGTCATGTTTGCAACAGAAAAGAATATGAAAGCAGCCTAATCAAAACTATTTATATATAATAATTTTCAATTATATTTGATAAAAGAAGAAAGAAAAGAAATAGAATGAACAAAAAACCTTAAAGAAGAAAGAGAAAGAAGCTAGAAAAAGTATAGCCAAATCTCTGATACAGAAGAGAGCAACAGCTAAAGAGAAGAACAAGAATTCATACTAAATACAAATAGAAGGAGAAGAGAAAGGAATAGAAGAATAAAGGATCAAGCAGCAGTAAGCAGAAGTAATATACAAGAACAAAATACAAAAAACAAAATAAGATATACAAATCTACTTGAAGAAAAGGAAAAAACACACAAAAAAAAAACAACAAAATCCAAAATTCAGACACAAGAAAAAGCTATATATACAAATAATATCTTAAATCAAATTTTAAAAAAACTTGAAAGATTAGAAGAGGCAAGAAGTACAACATAAGATAGTTTAGCCTACCACTTCTAAGGGCACTTCAGTTGAATATATAAGTATAGACCAGAAGATTGGAAAGTTTCTATATAGAGAAAGAAAAATATTTGAAGAAGACAATGCAGAAATATCTCCTAGCTATAAAAAAAGTGCAAAGACAAAAAGAGAAGAACAAGTAGAAGTCACAGAAACAAGAAGTGAATGACTAGAAGAAAAATAAAAACAAGAAAAAAAGAAATAAAAATAGCATATCACAATATTAACAGATTTAAAACTAAAGGATGAAAATTAGAAAACCTAATGAAATAGGCAGAAGAAGAAGAAATCACAATACTTGGGATCACAGAAATGAATCTTACAGAAAAAGAAGAAAGATTTCTAATATATGCAACAAATAAAAGTAATATTGGGTTTTGGTCAAGCATAACAAAAAACAAGAAAAAAGATTTTGGTATAGGTATCTTAGTTAATGAACAATAGAAAAAGCATAAAAATGCAGTTAAAAAGATTAAATATTTGATAGAGCTTATACTATATTTCAAGCAATTGGAATTAGTAGTGTTAGGAATCTACATACTACCAAGCAACAAGACAATAGGAAAAAATGTTTAACAAAAAATAGTAGAAATAGTTATGAAAAGGAAAAAACATACACAAATAGTAATTTTAGGTGATTTTAATTATACTGCAAACAATGTACTGAACAAACAACATCCACAAGCAGCAAGTTTCAAAAGGTTACCCATCTTTAATTGGATGAAGAAGCAAAATTTCAGTGATGCTTACAGAGATATGCATCTGACAAGCCAAGAGTATACATGGTCAAATAAAGAAGTTGCAACAAGAATTGATTATATATGGATATCAAAGAGATTGGCCTCAGATTTACAGAAGACATAAATTGAAAAAGCAAAAGAAATCACTGAAAATGATCATAAAATAGTAAAAGCAGAGATATGGATTAAACACATGATAGCAAAGAACAGCAAAGCTGAGATTAAAAGAAAAAGACAGTCAAGAACAGTATACCTATATGATCAGGCAAAAAAAGAAGACTAGGAAAAGTATATGCAAGAGTTGCAGAAACAATTAAAATTCAAAGAAGTGCTTAAAAGAATACAAAAAAAAGAACAAGAAGAGGAAAGAGAAATAGACAGAATAAACAGCATATAAGATATAATAGAAAAAAGCAATCATTATAACAGCAAGTAAGCATCTACCTAAGAAAAAAATATATAACACAGAACAAATAGAAGAAACAGTGCCAAGAGAAGAATATTGTAAAGTTGCAAAGATTAATCAAATACACAAAGACAAGAGAAGACCAAGAAGTAACAGAAGAAGAAAGAATTGAAACAAATAAGAAACTACAAACATTAAGAAAGAAAAAATGCATAAAGCTGCCAAAACTACATAAATAATAGTCAAATGCTTGGATAGAAGATATAAAAGGTTGGCAGAAATTGCTATAAGAGATAAAGAAGAAAGAATAAAAACAAAGTTAAAGAAAGCAGATAGAAGAGAATAGAGATAAAAGATATAAAATGATTAAAACAGACTAAGAAAAAATGATAGCTAGTCTGTTAAACAAGCCTTACAAAAAGATAATGCTTGACAGATTTATCAAACAAGAGGAAGAAGTAATAAATTTAATAATAGAGCCAGATTTAGTTAAGATAAATATAACAGAACATTACAAAAAACAATTTAAAAAGAGAAACATGAAACTAAAAGAAATATCAAAAATATAGAAAGAAATTTACAAGTCACAAAATCATATCAAAGAGAAATAGTATATAGAAGTAGAAGAGAATATCAAAGAAAAAAAATAGGAAGAGGTACTAAGAGAACTTAAAACAGAAACAGCTCCAGGCATATCTGATATAAGCTATATACTAATTAAGTAGGCAGGAAAGAAAACACAAGAAATCTTTAGAGCTTTTGCTGATTTTTGCTTAGAAGTAGAAGAAATACCAACTAAGTAGAAATCACACAAGTCTATCCAATACCAAAAGATGTAAAGTAGTGATATAGCTTAAACAATATTTGTCTAATAGCACTAATTAAAACATTTAGAAAAGTAGTAACAAAGATAATAACAAAAAGGCTTGCTAAAGTATTTATAAAGAAAAAAGTGCTTAAGGGACCAAACTATGCAAGCTTATCAGAAAACTCAATGGAGCAATCAGTACATATGCTGAACATGATAATAGAAGAACCAAAGGAAAAGAATCAAGAAATATGAATACTTCTGCAAGATATAAAAAAGGCATTTGACTCAGTCCCATTGAAAAGTCTTGAATTAGTACTACAGAGAGTCAAGATACCTAGAAAAACAATTAAATACATTTTAAATCTTTTTTATAAAAAACAATTAAGAATAATTACAGCCTATAGATTAACAGAAAAAGTAATAGCAGAAGACAAAATAGACCAAGAAGATGTAATATCATCATTAATATGGTACCTTTTTTATAATTTATTACTTGTCAGAGTGCAAGAAGAAGAAAGTTTAGAGTATATAATCAAACAACCAATTAAAGAAGGAATACAGTATAATAACATTACAAGATATTGCCAAGCAGCAATCACATATGCAGATGATACAATTTGAATTGCAAACAGCAAGAGCCAACTATTAGAGATACTAGAAATAGCTGAAAAGTTCTTCAAAATAAATAATATAGAAATAAACAGATCAAAATTAAAACTGCTAGTAATAAATACAAAGATCAGAAAAGAAGAAAGTGAAGTAATATTTGAAAAAAGCAGAATAATTAAAGAACTAAGAAGCAAAATAGTTTGTTTATTAGAAATATGGTTAAACAACAAAATATGAGAAGTATTAGTCAAAAAGAAAGCTAAAGGGATAATCAGTTAAATGATTAAAGATTTGAAATACAAAAAGATAATAATAAGCCAGATTGCATATATAAATAATATAGTAATATTTCTAAAACTAAGTTATATGCTTCAGTTAACTAAGATTTCAGAAAAAGAAATATATAAAATACATCAATTGATGATTTGTTTGGCAAAGCAAAAAAGCAATTTGCAAAAAACATTAGAAAATTGCATAATAGAACATAAAGATCTTGGTGGATGTAGAACATTACAACAAGAGCTAATAATGAAGCAAGTAAGTGATTTGCTAAGCAGATTAAACAAACAAGATAAATTAGGACAGCTAACGAAGCTAAGAATAACACAAGGCTATCAAAGAGCAGGCTTGACAGAGAACATTTAAAAACTAAAAGAGATGCTAGCTAATATTGAATGTTAAAAGAACAATCTAGCATGTTTAATGATAATAAAAGCAAGAGAATAAGAAATAAATATAAGAACTGAAAGTAATTTATAGAGAATCTTTGAATATAGTACCAGAATACAAGAGCTCTTAGAAACACATTTGTGTAAAAAAAGTAGAACTAAAATAAGTAAAGCAGGCCTAATATACTTAAATCAACTGCTCGATACAAAAGGTGAAAGTTTAATCACATAGCAACAGTTCAAAAACTATCTTAAGCAGTTAAGCAAGGGCAAGAAAGCTAAATAGTTTAAAGAACTAGAGCTAAAGGTACTTAAAAAAAATATTAAACAGAGAAGTCAAAAAAGGTTTTAAGATGAACAGACACAATATGCAAGTGATAAAGATAGAGTAAAAGTATATATCAGAAGATAAAAGAAAAAAGAAATAGATACTATATAGTGCACAAGACTGCAGACAACTAGAAAAAATAGTAAAGAAAAAGAAGATTTTAGTAAAATACTGGCAAATGCAAGACAAAGAAAATGAACTAGCAACAGAAATTAGCAAATTTAGCAAATGTATAGAAGAAGAAGAACAGATAGAAGGCAGCTGCCAGCAATAGATAAGAGTAAACAACAAGATTAGAGTAATTTCTGATACATCAATAGAGAAAAGTAACAACAAGATCAAGTTAGCATTGGACCAATTAACAGAAAAAGTGGAAATAGAGAAGTTAAGAAATAATGAGCAAAAAACTCATAGATTGTATAGTGATAGAAGAGCTAGAACTAGAGATAATCAAGTGACAAAATCTAGATAAGAATGTTAACCAAAAAATTATAAAAATATTAAGAAGAAACTTAGCAAGAGACAAGAACAAATTTATTATATACACAGACAATGCAGCAAATGCTAAGACCAGAAAGAAATTACCAGCTCAGAACATGAGTATAGGATAGATTTAGACAAATGAGACACAAGAATGGTTAGAAGAAAAAATATCACTAGGGCTAGAAGGATAGATAACATCGACAATTGCAGAATTAGTAGCAATATAGGCAGCAATTCTGACAATATTAAAAGAAAGACAAGTAGAAATATATACAGACAGTAATGCTGCAATAAGAAATATTAGTAGAGGTTTAGAGCAAATAAATAGAATGAAGATCCTTAAGAAGAAAAATGTGATATAGATAATGAAGATTATAGATCCTATTAACATAAAAAAGATACAAATAGAGTTAATAAAAGTCAAAAGTCATAGCAAGAACAAGTGAAACAACAAAGCTAATAGTCTAGCAAAAAAGAGAACAACAAGTGAGAAAGTAATACAAATAAAAAAAGTTAGTTGTAAAGAGATAGAATACTACCTAGAGTGGAAAAACAGACAAACTGACATCTCAGCAAGACTGTTATGCAAATTGGTAATAAATACAAGATTAGGAGCAGAATAGAGAGAAACAAAGGCAATTAAAAAGTTAAAGCCAAAAACAGAAATCATGATTTATGATTAGACACAATTCTGAAAAAAACTTAAAGCAACTAAAGAGATATACAGCACAATAAGAAGAAGTAGTACAAGAAGATATGCATTTATTAAGTGTATGATAGATAAACTTCTAACCTTAGAAGAACTTAACAGAAGATGACCAGACATATACACAATGACAGAATGTCAAGTATATCAAAATAAGGTTAAAAAAATACAATCATACTTGGCATTATGCAAAGAACAAGCAAATCTCTGAAAACGAATCCAAAATGTAACTATCACAACAGCTTGGAAAAAGTTGGAAAAAGAAGAAAAAACTCACATCTTACTATATGTACTATATACAGCACTTTTCAGAAAAAATAAAGCAGAAGAAATAGAGATTAGAGAAGCTTTAATCAAAGACCTAATTCTGAAAATGATACAAAAAAGACTAACATAGCTCCTAAATACTAAGGCAAGACAGCAGTTTATAGAGAGAATAGCAAAGACAGCATGAGACATATTTTATGAACAGGTTTGAAGAATATAGTATGAAAAGATTAATGAATAGCAGAAAAAAGAAGGCATAATGACCAAAATAAAAAAAAAAAAGTTAAAAAAAAGCATTTAAAGAAAAAAGAAAAGGCAAGTTAGCAAAAGATCAAAAAAGAAAAGAAACTAGCAAAAAAGAAAAAGGTTAGAATTAATGAAAAAATTAAAAAAACAATATTGGAACTTATTGTAGAAAGAAGAAGACCCTTCCATTATAAACTTTAAGTAGTCAGACAAGTGGCCTACTTCTGCTTAAAGTAGTGCAGCAAGTTGCACTTAGGTACCCTTTGGGTGACTGGGTAATGCTAGACTTAGTTGTTAAGTAAATCTATATAATTGCAAAAGTAATTTAAAGTATCTTAATAAAGTATTAGCATGACTGCTTAAGTTTAAAAAAAAAAAAAAATACTGAGGTTTAAATAAACTTTACAAAAATAAATATAATATAATATAGCAGTTTAAGGTTAACCTTAATTGCAAGTATTAGATAATTATAGCATATTATATAAAATTATATTAGTTGTATATAGAATGCAAAAAGCTCTAGTAATAATGCTTTCAAAGATATATTGCATAAAATAAGATATAATATTCTAAGAGTACAGATAAGCATCTAGACTTTCTTAACTGATATATGTATTGAAGATAATCTAGTAATATAGTAGAAATTGCAGTACATAGAGTTTAAATAAACAATGCTTTTAGTTAGGTTGCAAATATAGCAGCTAGTATAGAACTATTAGTAAACTACTTAAATTAAATATTAAAAATATATATATAGCTAGTTATATTCTCTAATATAAGATAACTTCTTTGAGGCCTTAGTTATAAGTTCTTATATTTTAATATTACTAAATAAAAAGCTTAGTTTTAAAAAAAACTAGTTTAATATAAAAAATAATAATAATAAACTTTACTATATTTTGCAAAATCTGTATAGGTTTTTATGCAGAATTCTATATAGCTACAGTATATAGATTTTTAAAAAACTGAAATTTGTTTATTACTAGATATAAGTTTATAATTTATATTAAGAATCAATGAACTAATAGAATCAATAATTAATAAATATATATTTATTAGTCTATTAATATTTATTGTTATATTTATTTTACTAAACATAATCTATTTTTAACTCTGTTTGTAACTATGATTACACTAAAATAATTAGCAAATTATTATTTTTTTTTTTTGGAGTTAAGGTGAAGTCATGCCTCAGGTCTGTTTATTCGAACATATTGTTACAGTTTGTACAACT
>CAJVQA010007193.1:0-14070 GCA_910591915.1 Cetraspora pellucida | reverse complement strand
AAAGCTATATATAAGTTTTTTTTTCATGTAACTAAAAAAAAAGTTTTTTTTTACTTTTTTTTTTTACTTTTTTTTTTACTTTTTTTTTTTACTTTTTTTTTTACTTTTTTTTTGGAGGCTTGTTGCCCTTAAAAATTGTGCCTGGCACCATTGCTGGCAAGTAGATAAGTGACTTTTTGCTCAATACTAGCAGCTTTATATCTTAGTAAAAAGGCTCAGCGAAGATGTAAAGAAGGTTAAGACAGAATTAAAATATTAGCAAAGTGATGTAGAAAATGAACCTTTTTCAAAGGTCTTAAAAGTTAATATTTCATGCAGTTTTGATAATAGTAAATATTTGAAGTAATTTTTTTGTATTTTAAATAAAACTTACTTTAAAGTCTTTTACTTTTTTTAGGAAATTTTTACTGATATTGTTAAATGTCTCTTCTTGTACTATGTGTATCCTACTCAAATCCTAATTAAGAAAACATTAAAAAGCTACCTAAAGAAAAGTTTTCCAGATTTTATGTCTAATCTAAGCAGCAATGAATTCACAAACCATTTTTACAGTCAATAGTTAAGTTTGGTAATATTCCTTTTTTTATTATATCTATTACTTATAATTATTAATAATCATTTTTTAACTTTCTCAATTTATATTATTTTGTGTTAGATAATGATTTTTTATTATACATTGTTTATGATAGTTTTTGGTTTCAATTTTCCAAATACTTATAATTTATATTATATAGCTCCTAAAAAAAATCAAAAACACATAGCACTGCTTTTCAGAGCATTAGGTCAGCAATTTGAAGTGTTTTTAAAGTTGAGAGGTTGATTTGGTTAAGAAGTAATGCAGCTGCGACCAATATTGTAAAGTGGAAGGAAAGTTCAGAAGTAAGTGCTTGCTATCATGCACTTTTTGAAAAAAATAATAAGAGCATCTTTTGAGTATCTCTTATCACAAGAACAGCTTTTACTATAGTGACAGTCTCCTTCATAACTAGTGAACATTGTGCGTTCATGCTTGTAGTTTGTAACATTCTTCTCAACCCCTACTAATAAAGCATTTTGTATAAAGAATCATATATGAGACATAAAATTGAACAATATTTAGTAAGTAATTGTATATTTTATTTTTAGAAGTAATAGTATTAACATTTAATATATTTGTATAAAGAGATTTCGAAAGTGATAGCCTATTGCATGAGTCTGCACAAAATATATTAAATAGCAAAGCTAGAAGTAATGAATAATCAAGAGATGCCTTACTTCAAGATTCTGATCCTGAAACTTATTTCTGAAAAAGTCAATTAATGTCATAAGAAGAGATGGATAAATTGTTTGGAATTGAGTATTAGTAATAGTTTTTTTTGTAATTTTTTTCTTTGTATTATGTTTTTCTTTAAATTGCATTATTTTTTGTTTTTTTTTTTATATTGTTTTTTATCTTTGTATCATGCTTTTTTTAATATTAATATATTGGTTTTAATATTAAATATATGCATGTAATAAAGGTTATATTTTAATAAAACCAGTTATTGCTTTAAGCATTTTTAAAAATAACATTATTGTTGATTTATTGCTATAAATTAGTAGTATAAAATTTATTTGATAAATATTGATATATATTAGGTTTTTTATATAATTAATTAATAGTAATTTTTTGTTATAATGGCTATATATTGATCTTTATCTCAATCAATATAACTTAACAGAAGATTATTATTAATATATATCTGTGTAGATAATAATCGATATATATCGGCCTATAATTTTTGCTGATGTTTTTATATAGAAATTCAGTATAAAAAGAGTTAATTGTATCTGGTGTTTATTACAGAAAAGTTTGTTATATCCAGAATTGGCTGTATGTTTTTTTTTTGTTTTTTTTTTTTCTTTGGCAGCCTTGTTGTAAATCTTTATTAAGATTCTTGTATATATGTTACATATATTTTAACTTAAGTTTTTGGTCTGACATCCTCTGGCTGCTTCTTTGAGTGCCCAAAGGCAGTCTGTCACACTAGTTGGAGATATACCCAGATTCAGAGATGACTGTCTGTTTTTTTTATAATTACTTTTTTTGAATTTTTTGCTAATTTTTTTGTTAATTATAAAATTTTTATCATATTATAATTAAATAACTAAAAATTTATTTCTATTCTGAATTTGTCAAATTAATTTGTTCTAAATATTTGTATTCTCTTTATCACTTTTTTCTGAAGAAATTTTTAAGACTGTACCAAGATAGATTATAGTATTTTTTTAGTTTAGGCAAATGTTTTCAGACAAGATAGGTAGAATTCTATCTTGTTTTAACATCTAAAAGAATTTTATAAACTATTAAATAGTTTAATTTACATTGCACATCTTTAAAGTTTTTAGTTTGCTTTGGACTATCATTAAAGTATAAAATAAGATTAGTTATATGCTTTTTAAATGCTTTAGCTGCATTAAGATCTTTTGATACACTAAGATGTAAAGTATGTGCTAAACATAGCACATATAAAATTTCTATTAATCAAATTGCTTTTACAACATTTGCTCTATTATCTGTAATAGCAGTAAATAATTTTTGCTTTAGTTGAAACTGATCTATAATTTGAGTTATAGTATTTTTAATATTTTCACCAGTATGCCTTCTTTAAATTTTTTTACAAGCTAATAATCCTTTTTTTAGTATCCAATCTTTAGAATCTAACTATCCAGCCATAATACCAATATATGGTTCATCATTATATGATGATCATAAATCTGTAATAATACAGACAGAATGAATATTTTGCAATGTTTTGGTAAGTTTATCAATTAATTGGGTAAATGCATTATTTATAATATGTCATGCTTTATTATCACTAGGAAGTTTAAAACCAGAAACTGCTACTTTTATAAATGTTTTAAATAATTCATTTTGCAAAAGATAGAATGGTTAACAATTATTAATCATCTAAGTTATCATAGCAGTTTCAATTTCTAACTGTCTTTTAGGCGAAATCTTTTTATGAACAACTTTCATAAAAGCTTCAATATTTCTATCTTTGATCTAAATTTATTATTAATTTTTTTATTATATAATAATTAAATATAGTCAACTTAAAAAAAAAACTTATATAACCTATTTGATTATCTTTTGTAATCTCATGTTTGTTATATAAATGGTATATCATATTACTCATAGTGCCATGAAATTTGTACTTTATACTCTTTTCTTTTCTCCTACATATCTTGCATTTAGTATAAATTTTATCTTGCAAAACTTCGAAGTAATGCTATACATGACTTCCATTTTCATTATTTGAACTCTCAGCATTAACATGAGTTTCTTGCTCTTGATCATTAGTATTGTTATCTTCTATATGCACATGTTTTTAAGAATTATTGTCATTGCTTTTATCTTGGCTTTTGTCATTGCTTTTGTTACTTGTATGTGTTATTTTTTTTTTAAAAAAAAAAGCTTATGATGAACTTTCTAAAAATAATAGAATTTTGAGTTTTTTTTTATTTAAGTATACTGAATTGCCTTATATTATAAACACATGCTATTTCAAGTACCCAATTATACAGTATAAAGTAATTTTTTTTGAATTATTTAGTAACTAAGTGTGCTAAATTACTAATATAAAATTGTACATATTCTACTTAAAGTTTTTGTCTTATATAAAGCATCTTAGATTGTTATTTTTTATTTAAATTACTATATGTAAAAAAAATTTTAATGTTAAAGTTTAATAAAGACCTAATGAAAACTTGATAAAAACTTGATGAAAAGCCTATTTAAAAATTATTGCTAATGCTAATGTATGATTCAGATTATTAAGCATTATTGCTTTGAACTAATTATCATTACAATTAATATTGTCTTAGATTATTGAATATCTTAATAAATTTAATTTGAATGGCATGTGCTGATAGGTTTTATCTCATGAACATACAACATAGTTAAGATTTCTTTTTTTAAGTTTTTTTTTTTTTTTTTAAGTCAATATTAACAACACCTTTACTACTTTTATATGTATATTTTTTTTTTATGATTTTTTACATAGTTTGCATTATTTATTTAAAAGGAGAATCTAATTTTATGTATAAGCACTAACCTTTTTATTAAAGTTCAATTGATAAAAATTGATGACATATTTTTATGCAAACTAAATAAATGATGCATATTTAATTGTTATACAAATTATTGTTACTACAGTACTAATATCAATAGACATGTACTGTACAGTACATAAAAATTTTGCATTAGACATTAATGCTAATACTATTAGCTTAGTAATGCAATTTTACTAAGGATGTTAAGTGGTCTGCAGAAGACTAGTTCTGGACTAGTTCTGGACTGAACTTTTTAGAGACCATCCAGAACTAGTCTGAAACTAATTCAGATAATCACATGATACAAATCGAATGTCATTTTGACTTTTTAAATGAAATTCAATAAAACTTAAATCAAAAACAATACTTTTTAATTGCCATAATTTAAGAAAGTATAAATTTCTTTAATAGTTAGGTATTCTAATTAGTTGTCTTGGTAATTTTTTTTTTGCATAATACAATACAAAATATTAACATTGTATATTAAACCACTAGAATTGTGCAGTTTCAAACAGAAGTATGAACTAGTTTCTAACTAGTTTAGGATCAGACTTTTTAAAAACTAGATCTGAACTGGACTAGACAGACTTTTTAATATCTTTAAATTTTATAGATTAAGACATCGATAAAAGTTTATATAATTATATATTACATATACTATCAGCTTTGGTATTATACAATTTTACATTTAAATAAATAGATTTAATTTGGTTTTATAAATATATTATTTGAATATAATAAATTATTTGAATATAATAAATTATTTGAATATAATAAATTATTTAAATATAATAAATTATTTGAATATAATAAATTATTCAAATAATTCAAATATGATGGATTGCTCAAATACAATAAATTATTTGAATTATTCGAATATAATGAATTATTCAAATATTTGAATTATTTATTAAATAATTATTTAAAAAACTTTATTCAAATATTTGCTGAATATGAATATTATTTGAATAACAAATATAAATCTGAAGCTCTATTTAAGCTTTTATTCTTGCATATAATATTTAATTTATTTGTTTTGTACAAATAATAGTTATATAGTTAGCAGTTAACTGCAAATGTTGACATTGGTTACATATAATATATATATATGTAACTATTTTAAATTATCAATAAAGATATAAGCAAGGCCTTATCTTAATACTAAAAATATATATATATATATAAATACTAATCTATATTTTTAAAATATCATTACTAAAGTGTTTTATAATTTATTTTATAATTAATCCAATTTTTATCTCTATAAAGTTTATACAATTTTAGTATCTTTTTTTAGTATTTTGTTTACTTTTATAAGTTTTTTTATATTATTAATTTAGTTAACTACATATAATATAATTTTATATTCAAATTAACTAGTAGCCAAATTTGTAATATCTTTTATCTAAAAGTTTTTAGTTATACAAATTATTTGTTTTAAATTTTCTTCAAATTAAAAATCTTTATAGATAATATTATTAAAATTTGTATTATTTTTTTACTTGAAATTTTGAATCAGATTTTTTATTTAAATATATATTTTCTAAATTTATATATATAATATTGTATACTTTTAAAGTTAGTTTTAATATAATTAAAATTACAAATTACAATCTTCAGATTACAAATAAGTTGTTAAAATAAGTCTATTTTTTAAATTCTGATATTAGTAAAATTTAAATTCAAAGTTTACTAATTAGAAAATAACAATCTAATTATTATATTATTCTTTAATCTATATTTTAGACAAATTTGTCTGAAAAATTTAAAACATTTAGAAAATCTTTGCATAGTATTAAATCTTACTAATTAAAGCCTTCTAATGCATAATGTTCCATAATTGAAAGAACCTGCACAATTATTTGATAATAAATTTTTCAGACAAATTTGCCTAAAATACAACATAGAATGATTTAAAAAGTTAATAAATGCCTATGATCAACTGATCAACTAATTAAAATTAGCATTATTATAGTGCCTGCATGTATTCTTTTTTTAAAAACTAATAAATGCATAATGATTAAAAACATAAATTAGCACTATTACAGTACCTTTAGTACATACATATATATATATATATACAGTAACAGCAGAGACTGTTAATGTTACATATATATTAAAATTGGTGAGAGATTATATCTATTACAATTAAATTCAATATAATAATTTAATTTATGATTAATCACAGGCAAGAAGAATTCACTTTAAATTGGGCACTATCTTTGTAAAACATATGTATTTTATTATTCCTATTATCAAAAAATCATATATATTGCACTGTATGTATAGATACTATTTGGATTATAACTATTTTTTTAGTTCTTCATCATATGTGAAGTGATATATAAATGTTTAAATGCATTTAAGCTACTCTAAATTAAAAAATGCTAAATAATTATCTTATAGAATATAAATAAACTAAAGCAAATAATTGTGAGATTGTCATATATGCCTTAAGGTAGTTGGCAAACTACCATTTTGCTCATGCATGCTATTTTTTTACTGTTTTTTGTTCTTTATTATATGATAAGACATTGGTTAGAACAAAGTACAGTAATCTCATATTTATCACTTAATGTCTTACATACAAATACACGAACCTAATTACTTAACAACCTGACAATTTGTCTTATTAGCAACCTACATTAATTACATTCTTTTATTATTTTAAAAAAAAATAAAAATTCATTTACCATATGCTTTTTTGTTAAAAAAAGTTTTATAATAGCACTATTTTTATTCTTTTTTCTTATTTTATTAAAAAAAAAAAATTCATTAAATCACTTTGGCAATACTTTTTTTTGCCATCAAAAAATAATAAAAAAAAAATAAAAAAATAAAAAATAAATAAATAAAAAAATAAATAAACCTTCTATCATGTCTTTTGACAATACAACTTTTAATAAAGATTCTGATCTGCAATATTTAGTTACTTTTAATATAACTATCACAGTGAATTAGTAATTAATTGCAAACTAGTAAAAGTTACTAATAATAAAATAAATAAAGAACAAGAATATATAAAAGAATCAGATGAAAATAAAAATATAGGAGTAAGCAGTAGAAGGAGTAGAAGAAGAGATAAAGGTAGAAGAAAAGATAAAGATAGAGAAAGAAAAAGAAGCAGAGGAAAAGAAAGAAGTAGAGAAAGAGAAAGGAATGAAGAACAAAGTAACTTTAAATTTAATTATTATTATTAGAATTACTTATTTTTAATTCTATTTAAAATATCTATTTACTTTATAAAAGATATGCTATACTTCTTTATAAACTTCAACTAAGCATCATATTACTACTTTCACTCTTTTAATTATTTTTTACTGATAAGCAATTGCAGTTAATGGTCAAGAACACTAATACATATAAACAAGTAAAAGGTAGAGAAGATGGTTGGGTTTGGAATCTGTTAACTTTAAATGAACTAAAGATTTGGCTTGGGCTAATTATTTATATGAAAGTTCATTATATTAATGCATTAAATGATTTGTAAAATCAAGATGATAAAAGAGTGAACCACAAAATTAAAAGGTTTATATCTCTTTATAGATTCCAACAAATTAAAAGATTCTTTTATATTTCTGCACTAGGTCAACTTCATACACAATAGTACTTAAAGGTCGAACCTTTACATTGCATATTCAAAATACAGTTAAAAAATATTATACCTCTAGTTTACAAGTATTTATTAATAAAATAATCATCTATTTTTCTAGACAAAATATATACACAGTAAGGGTAAAAACAAACCTACCTCAAAGAGGTATAAGATTATTTCTCTATATAATTATGGTTATATATGAGCATTTGTGTTTATTTCACAAGTTAAAAAAAAAGACTTGATAGAATCTATTTCTGAACTTAATAATATTGAATGCTTGGTCACATATTTGGCCAATATACTTCCTAATAATAAAATATATTACATATATATAGATAATTATTTTTTGAATATTTTGCTTTTTAAATATTTACAAAAAAAAGATATAGATACCTATAGTACCATTTATACAAATTTATCTAGATTTTCTAAAAAATTAAAAATTGGCAAAGAAATGGCATTAGATAGGAATACACTTTTAAAAAAAGTAATTAATGAACATTTTGGCTATTTTTTAGATAAATAATAACTCTGTAACAATGCTAACTATTATTCATAAAATTGTTAATAAAAATTAGAAAGTTATTCATAACAGGAGATGACTCTGTGAAACAAGTTTTAATACAAATACAGTATGTCATATTTTTTAAGATAGATATTAAAAAGAATTAAAAATTCTACAGATAATTAATAACTACAACTATTACATAGGTGAAATAGATATCACTAACTAACTTCATGAATATTACAACTATTAATTGACAGTTAGACAAACATGGTTTCCTTTATGTTTTTGAATTCTTAATACTGTTCTTATAAATTGTGTATTATTTATTATAAAGTAACTAACTTAAATATCTCAAGTAAGGATTTTAGAATTAATTTAATATAAGATTTAATTTGTAAAGCTTTAGATGTTGGAAAAAAAATAAAGATGCCTCAAGATCTTCAAACTTCATCAAAAGAAAAATGAATTATTATAAATAAAAAATATGAACTACCTGTAACTTGCTTATTAGAAGGTAACCATTTTGTTGAATAGAAAGAAAAAAGAATAGCTTGCATTTATTGCCATTACTTGGTGCAATATGGATCAAAAGATATTAATCCCAATAATCTTCTACAAACTCAGCTCTAGCGCACTAACTGTAAAGTACTGTTATGTTGCTTTAAAGCAAAGCTAACTTGTTTTAGAAACTTTTATTTAAAAGATAATAAAAATTAAGTTTATTAAATTAATCAAGATTCTTAGGTAATGCATACTTAATTGTTAAACAGTTTGTATATTTTTTATTTATTAAAAATTGAAAGTTCTAGCTTGTTATCTAACACTAGTAATAAAAAAAAAGATTGTTTCAAATTTATTTAATAATTGATAAAATTAGATTTAACAAAAGTTTATTTTATTATTAGAGGTTTTAGAATTAATTTATTTCTAAAATAAGTAGAAGTTTAAAAAATCTTATTTTTATTTTAAAATTCTGATACTGAGAATTTAAATAGACACACACATTAATAAAATTAACTTTTGTTTAATAAATACCTAGGCCAGACCAATTAAATTCTATAGTTTACATTACTTTTCTCTTTTCTCTAGAAGAGGAGAAAAGAAAATAAGAATTTGCTGTTTATATAGTAATTATTTTTTACTATAATGGAGAGGATCAAATGCTAAAAAGGAAGAGAAGAGATAATGTAAAACACAGAATTTAATTGGTCTGGCCCTACAGATAAACAATTATATAAATAAGTTTTTATATTAAAAAAACTAAGATTTATAAGTTACACATTTTGGCATAAATACATTACCTATTTATTTGAAATTGAATGCCAAATCATTAATTCTGAAATCTTCAATTACTTTTATTTATTGTTTTAAAGTTTATTTATTCAAATGCAAGTAGATTTGACCTGGTTAAATGGTTTTGATGTATTCATATAAATAGTAACTAGATCAACTGACTCAATTAATATACAATTCAGATATTTATTTATTATAAATTTGAGCAAAATACTTGAAACTTAAGTGTTAGTTCAAAGCAAAATATTGCTTTTTTAAATTTTTAAAATTTTCAAGTTTGCATAATTATTATGATCATAATCATTACTTATTATGATAAATAAAGCCCTAATGTTTATTATTATATAACATCAAATTTTCTAGGCCAATTTGTCTAAAATACAGTTCAGATTAATTTTTAAATACTATAAATATGATTTAAAAAGAAATAGGAAAACTAAGTTGGTTTTAAATATATCTTATTTAAAGTAAATTTTTTTGACAAATTTGTTTAAAAATGATCTACAAATTAAAGAATAGATATTACTAAATAACTATAGTATTTTAAAGTATTTAAAAATAATATTTAAAGATAAAATTTTATTTAATGATTATAAATTTTTATTAATTACTATTTTATTATGTTTATAAAAATATTTAAATACAATATAATATATATATATATTTTTCTTTTTAAGTAGTTATACTAATACTTTATTAAGATTTTAATATTATATTTGCAATTACATAAATATTCTTAACAACTAAGTTTAGCATTGCCTGGTTATTCTAATAGTATTTAAGTGCAACCTACTATATTATTTCAAGCAGAAGTAAGCTACTCATCTGACTACTTAAAGTTTATAATAAAAGAGTCTTCTTTTTTCTATAACAAACTCTAAAATTGTTTTTTATGCTTTTTTTTCAATTTGTTTTCTTTTTTCTCTTACTTTCTCTTTTATTTCTTCTATTCTTTGCTGATTTGGTTTTTTTTCTTACTTTTTATTCTACCTGTCATTTCTTTATTTTTCTCTTATTTATTATTTTTTTATATTAAATTCTTTATACTTGTTTATAAAATGTTTCTTAGACCATTTTTGCTATTATATTTATAAACTGCTGTCTTAATTTTGTACTTAGAAACTGCTCCAATCTGTCTTGTATTTCTTTTGAAATAAAACCTTTAATTAGTGTCTCTTTTATTTTTACTTTTTCTACTTTTGTTTTCTTAAAAAGTGCTGTATATAAACTATATAAAAAGATTTGAACATTTTCTTCTTTTTTTAGCTTTTTTCAAGCTATTATAATAATTACTTTTTGGATTAGTTTTTAAAGATTTCTTTGTTTTTTACATGTTGTCAAATGTGCCTATATTTTTTTTGTTTTATCTTGACATATTTGGCACTTTGTTGTTGTGTATATATCTGGTTTTCTTCTGTTAAATTCTTCTAAGATTAAAACTTTATCTATTATATATTTTATAAATGCATTTCTTCTAGTACTACTTCATTTTGTTGAGCAATATGCTTCTTTAGTTATTTTTAGTTTTTTTTAAAAATATGCCTAATTATAAATTATAACTTCTATTTTTGATTCTAATTCTCTAATTGCTTTTGTTTTTTTCTATTTTGCTCTTAATCTTAGATTTATTATTAACTTACAAAACAATCTTGCTAGTATGTTAGTATGTTTTTTTTTTACTTTAGACAGTACTTTATCTCTTTGCAATTAACTTTTTTGGTTTGTATTATCTTTTTACTTGTTGCACCTTTTTTCACTAAATTATTAGCTTTATTTTTTTATTTGTTTTTACTATAGATTTTAATCTTAAAAAACTCTCTAAATATTTTTTGTTATAATAAGATCTCTAATTTTTATTATTTATATTAAATTCTTCTTCTTAAGAATCTTATTTCTGTCTACTTGTTTTAAACCTCTACTGATGTTTTTTATTGTAGCATTGCTATTTGTATATACTTCTATTTGCTTTTCTTTTAGTATTATTAAAATTGCTACTCATATCACTACTAACTTAGCTATTGTTAATGTTTTCTATTCTTCTAGACCTAATACTAACTTTTCTTTTGACTATTTTTGTGTTTTGTCTGTTTGTATCTACTTTATGCTTATATTATTTTTTATTTTTGTATTGTCTTTAGTTTTCAAGTTTGCTACTTTATTTGTATACATTATATATTTATTATATTTCTTTTTAAAACCTCTATTATCTTTAGTTTTTTGAGTTTCTGTTATTTAATTACTAGTTTGTTTATCTTTATTATTTCTGTTATTTGTCTATTGCTATTTTGATCTTGTTGCTATTTTTTTTATTAATGTATTTAGAATCATATTGATTTTGTTATTTATTCTTATTTACTGTTAGCAAATATCTTCTAAATGTTTTTCTTTTCTTATACAACTCTTATATTTGTTAATTTTGATAGCTAGTTTACTTTCTTTAGTTTGTATTTGTTAATGTTCTACTAATATATTTTTTTTAACTATTTTTTCTAATTGTTGGTGATTTTGTACTTTATATTCTACCTATTCTTTACTTTTTTTATCTTTAGAAATATATTTTTATCTTAATTGTATTGCTTAAGTATTTTGTTTATTTGTTCTAAAATGTCTTTTGACCTTTTTGCTTTCTAGTTTACTGAGTATTTTTAGTTATTACTTTGAACTATTCTGCTTTTTTTTTCTTACTCAATAGATCTTGATAACTTTTTAGCTATTGTCATATAATTATCTTTTCTTCTCTTGTATTAAGCAGCTAATTTGGATATATTAAACCAGCTTTGTTATTTAATTTTACCTCTTTTCTATAATCATATATCTATAAGTTCTTTTACTTTAATTTTATACTTAAGCATTATTTATAAATTATTATCTGTTTTTATATTTATATTAAGTCTTCTTGTTTTTAGTAATATTAAACAAACTAAGTTACTTTTCTAATCTTCTATATTTTCTGACATTTTTTTATTTTTTATATATCTTCTGTTAAACTTGCTCTCTAACAGTCTTGTATTATTCTTAATTTTGTTAACTGTTTAAGACTGTTTTGTTTGTTTAGTTTTGCTAATAGGCCACTTATTTGTTTTATTACTAATTTTTGTTATAATGTTTTATAGCTTCCAAAATCTGTGTTTTATTATGCAGTTTTTTAATGTTTTTTACAAGTTGCTTTTTTTGCTTTGCCAAGCTTATTATTAGTTGATGTACTTTATTTATACTTCTTTCTAACATTTTTGTTAATTATAACATATAACTTTATTTTGGTATTATTATTATATTGTTTATATATGCAAATCTGACTTATTGTTATTTTTTATTTTTTATTTTTTATTTTTTTATAGTTAAAGTCTCTGTCTTGAGAATGTAACATTTTTATTCAAGTATTATAGAACATAATATACCTTCAGGGGCTACCTATATATTGGAGGTTACAACTAGCCACATGTGCACTTTTGGTATCTAATTTAATTAGTTTGCTTACACATTGCTATATAAGTTTTATACTAGTTGCTATATCTGCAAGCCAACTAAGGATTTTGCCTATTTAAATCCTCTGCATATGCAATTCTTCTTGTATTATAAAAACATCTCAAGACTATATCTATCCAACTTTCTGATGCTGGTCATTATCCTTAGGATTACTTTATTCTTAACAGAAAACTTACTAAAGCCTTTATATCCTACACATATAGACCTAGTTTTATGCAACATGCTATAGTTATTTAACACTTGCAGTTACAAAAGTTACAGTACTTATTTAACTGCTATATTATACTATTTTTAGCTTTGTAAAGTTTACTAAAATCCTAGTATCTATTTTTTTTGGTATTTTTTCTATTATCTTCTACTAGCCATAACTCAGAATCAGCAGTCTCTTTTAGACTACCAATTCAGATAGGCCAATATGATATACTTCTGTATTCTTTTTCTTCTGTGAATTTAGTAGCCTGATTTTTTATATGCTTCTCTATACATATTTGACATTCAGTTCTTATGAAAGTGTTTTGTAGGCTTTAACCAGTCCAATAGTACTATTGAAAGTTCATGTTATCTCTTTACTCAAGAATTTTTAAGTAGGTTTTTGTCACCTTTGTTTCTTAGTCTTCTATATCTAGTGGTCTTATTATAGGCTTGCACTAAAGTCTTATGCAATACTAGTTATACATTTTTTTATGTATATGTAATATTATACTTTATATAGATGTTTTGAGCTTCTAATGTTGGTAAAACCAAACTTACATTAGCAGAATAAATATGCAAAATATTGCAAAAGATTTTGCATACCAAAAATTTTTCAAAATAACTGCAATTAACATGAAATTATTTCAAAATAAAATAATTTTACAATATTGTAAAAGAAACAAAAGAATTTTGAAAGAATTTTAGCTATTTTACAAAATTTTAAAAAATAATAAAAATAAAAAAATAGAAAAAAATCAAAAAATAATAGTAATATTTAGAAAAATTTGAAATGTTTCAAAAATATCGAAATAATTTCAAATATTTCAAAATATTTGAAAGAATTTCGAAATAATTAAAAATATTCGAAATAATTTTGAAATATTTCAAAAATATGAAATAATTTTTATTGATAAATTTA
>CAJVQA010007192.1:0-14070 GCA_910591915.1 Cetraspora pellucida | reverse complement strand
AGTAGTTAGGTTATGATTAGAATTAGCAATAGATTGTAAGTTGTCAGTAAGTAGATTAGACTGAAAGATGCAAGGTAATTGCTGTAAATAAATTATTAGTGAAGGAGGTGGTGGAATGTATAAAAGATGTCAAATAGCTACAGAGTATGTGATATCAAGAAAGTTAGTATTTAGATTAAGGGTTTTGTCAGTATTAATATAACAGAGTAGTTTTGTAGCCAGGTTTGTAGAAATAAAAATAGTGCATTTGTTGGCAATTGTATTAGAATTAAGGTGGCATTTAGAACATAATGTAGTAATAGAGAGAGGAGTAGAATATAGGTTTGAAAACTGAAACTGATATGAGCAGTGCCAGTAAGTAATAAGGGTAAGGCCTGTAGGGGTATTATGCCTTCTGGTCTTGCCAATAATTATTTGGTCATTAAGAATGGTAAGTAGCCAACCTTTGGTGTTAGAGGTGAAGTAACCAGTAGTATAGAAAAAGTAGTTTGTTTGAGGTAAGTTAAAGTAATCATATAAAGTATGTTAATAAGAATGGCTTGTTGTAATGTCCTTAAGAATGGTGAACCACTAAGGTACAACACCTTTGGAAAGCTTATTTAATTTAGAAAAAATGTGTTTCCAGTATAATAAGCATGAATTGTTATATTTAATAAGTTGGTCAAAAAAGAGTAATTTGTAGTATCTAAGTTGTTTTTTGAAAATAGGATATTTGGGATGAGAGAAAAAAAGAGATTCAAGAGAGGTAGCTCCATCATTTAGAGTAAATGGAATGTTATAAGTTGGATTAATAGAAAATGTCCAGCCAATATGCTTGATAAACTAAATAATTTTAAAGTTTGTAGTTAGACAGTTAGGACCATCAATAATAGGTTTAGGATGTAAGAAAATATTAGTAAGAGACCAGAGATTGTTTTGTAACTGTTAAATTCAGATGCAAGTTAATGTGCCTAACAGGTCAGATTTATTAAGTCATTTAAGAAGATTAGGAATATGGTGTTGTAGTTGGATGTCCCAGATGTGTTTAATATTATAAATTTGAAAATGTAAGAGGGTACTAGAAGGTATTTTATAGCAAAGTTTGGCCTTGAGTTTAACAAGGCCAATATGCTGAGTAAGGATTTTATTGCAGATAGATTGACTAACTACAATGTTTTGAAGATGATATTCGAGAATAGGAATATTAACTATGTTAATAATATAGTGGGTATATGAATCAGTTAGTATATAATTTATTACAATTTGAACAAACTGAATATGTTATAAAATTGTTAATTTTAAGATGTTTTCAAAGTTTATGCACTGAGCTTAGAAAATTTTCAAATAAATTTTCATCTCCAAACTCACATAATAATTGATGAATATATTTAACCAAAACTTCAGTAGCCTTTTTAGACACTTTAAATCAGCTTTAAAATTTTAATAACCAAATTAATATATTATTATAAATAAATGATACTCTAGAGCTAGATCAAAATTCTTCATAATCAATTAAATAATCTTTGAATTCATCAATATGGCTATATTGAATGCCTTTGGTTAATTCTTTAGATAATGAATCATCATTATCACTATTATTATAATTTAGCATAATATTATTATCACTGCTTTCATCTTCTGAAGTAATGACTAATTTTTCTGTATCCAAAATAGTTATTTTAGTCCTTGATGCTTGGTGATGTTTTTTGGTAAAAATGTTAAATTATCTATATTAAGATTAAATGGAAGTTCATTATTATAACTAGATGGAATTTCATTATCTAAACATGAATCAATAGTTACCAATTGCTGACTTAGGTCACTTAATTCTGAAGCTATTCAGGTTGGTTGTCTTAGCTTATTTAATCTTGTTTGAGACAATTGTTGTCTTTGTTGGTCAGTAGTTAAAGAATGTTAATGTTTTGTACAAGGGTCAACAAGTTTGTTATTACATTTTTTGCAATGGCATTTAACACTCATATGTGTTCTATGAATCAAAGTAGATGGTAGTTGAGTAGTCGAAATAGAAGAATTAGATTGATAAGATGAATCTTAATTAATGGTTTTTAAAATATCTTTTGCACTTTTTTTCAAGACATTTTTAGTAAATTGTGAATTAATATGTTACTATTGTAAACAACAAGTTGTTTTTTTGTAAAAATTAGCACATATTTATAAGAAATTATTTTATGTTATTCTTCATTATAACATGCTTTAAATTGGTATTTTATTATAAGTCAAATGTGGTTCGATTTTTTATTATGAAGCTGATTATGATATAATTTAATTAGATACTTTATTATAAGTCAAGTATAGTTCAATTTGTTATTTTAAAGCTGATTATGATATGTTTTAATTCGATACTTTATTGTAAAGTCAAATATGATTTAATTTTTTATTGTAAAGCTAATTATAACGTATTTTAATTTGATACTTTGATTATAAAATCAAATATGACATGAGTTTTATTATGAAGCTGATTATGACATACTTTAATTTGATGCTTTATTATGAAGTTGAATATGGTTCAATACTTAGATATGGCTTGATGTTTGCTTATGAAGTTAAATATGCACTTTAATTTAATATTAAATATTATTCAATACATGATTATAAAGTCAAATGTGGTTCAATTAATGATTGATACTCAGATATAGTTTAATATACACTTCAATTTAATATTAAATATAATTTGATACTTAATTATGAAGTCGAATATAATTCAATTATCGATTATGAGACTGATTATAATGCACTTTAATTTAATATTTAGATATAATTCAATGCTTAATTATAAAGTCAAATATGGTTTAATTTTATATTCAGATATGATTCAATGCTTGATTACAAAGTCAAATGTGGTTTGATTTTTTGATTATGAGACTGATTATAATGTACTTTAATTTAATATTCAGATATGATTCAATGCTTAATTATAAAGTCAAATGTGGTTCGATTTTTTGATTATAAGACTAATTATAATGTGCTTTAATTTATTATTTAGATATGATTTAATGCTTAATTATAAAGTCAAATATGGTTCGATTTTACATTCAAATATGATTCAATACTTGATTAAGAAGTCAAATGTGGTTTGATTTTTTGATTATAAGACTGGTTATAATGTGCTTTAATTTAATATCCAGATATAATTCAATGCTTGATTATAAAGTCGAATGTAGTTTAAATTTTTGATTATGAGACTGATTATAATGCACTTTAATTTAATATTTAAATATAATTCAATACTTGATTATGAAGTCGAATGTAGTTCAATTTTACATTAGATATGATTTAATGCTTGATTATGAAGTTGAATGTGATTCAATTTTTTGATTATGAGACTGATTATAATGTGCTTTAATTTAATATTCAGATATGGTTTAATGTTTGATTATGAAGCTGATTATAATCCTAAATTTTAGTCAAATTTGGTGCTATTGGACACCAAACTCAAACTTACAGAATTCGGTCGAATGATTATCTAATTTTAAGAGTAAAAATCAGAAATGCTGAATTTTATTAAAATTTGGTATTATTTTTTTTGATGTAAAAATCAGAAAGAACTAATTTAGATCAAATTAATGTAAAAATTGAAATAGTCAAATTTTATTAAAATTTGGACTCTGAATTTTTAACTAAATTTAGATCAAATTAATGTAAAAATCAGAATAATCAAATTTTATTAAAATTCGGACTTCGAATTTTTGACTAAATTTAGATCGAATTAATGTAAAAATCAGAATGATCAAATTTTGTTAAAATTCAGACACCAAATTTTTGGTTAAGTTAGATCGAATTAATGTAGAATTTAGTATAACTGAATTTTTATTGGTTGAATTTTAAAAAATTGGCTGATTTTTTGCTAAATGTTATTGTAATTTGACCTGGTCGAATTTCTAGTTTTTGACTAGTAATAAGTTGTGATATTTTATAAATTTGTTGTAGCACTTGTCTACTATTACAGAAATTAATGCATTGAAAGCAGAGATAATATTTGTGATATCTTTTACAGAATCACTCACTATTTTAAACTCAGCTTGCATAGCTATGGAGGATACTATAACCTGCTCTGTATATTGGGTCTGGTCATTATAATCCTGGTCCTTTACTATAAAGTTTGGTCTTTTAAAATTAAAGATAGATTAAAATATGCAAGAAGTTTATTGTAACAGGTTTTAGAGTTTTAGACTTAGCTTTCATAGCTGCAAAAGGTTCTATAGTCTGCTCTTTGCATTAAGTTTGACTGTTATTTGCTTGGTTCTTTATGTATACTAATATAGAAAGATTAGTGTTAATGTATTAGATTTTAGTTGAATATTGTAATAATGTTATATAGCTTGAATTGAAAAAATAAAGTAATTAAATAAAGATTTAGATTTAGATAAAAGTAAATATAAGCTTTACTATAATTATTTTTAATAAAAATAATTAATATATAGGCACAGAAATTATTAGATGAGTAGTCAAAGCTGTAAATATGTTATAATAAGAAGATAAAAGTTTGTAAATAAAGAAGTAATAGAAGGTAGTTATATAATAAAATTTGTTATAACAGGTATTAAGTTGAATATTATTATAGTATATTTTAGCTATAGTGGTATTATTATAGCTATTTAAAATAGTATCTATTATTTGAAAATAGATATAATTAAGTTTATTATTCTTAATAATTAAGTTAGTATATGGGTGTGACAACCTAGTAAAGTGGATAGGTTGTCAACCTCCAAGTGGTAGGTCTAGAGTTCAAATTCCAGTAATAATAAAAATTTGCAATTCTTTTTTGTTACAGCTAACTGTCTTTCATGATTGGTTGGGATAAGATACCTGTAACCCATGTCATACTAGCATAACTGGAAGGTCTAGGCATTTGTAAACATTGTATGAGAGAACACAAACCAGTACCAGGTGGTATGAACTCAAGATAAGTCCTTAGACCATATAAATCACAAGAACCAAGTAGAGAAAAAGAAAAAAAACAAAATTCTAAACAAACAAAACAAAACCAACAACAAAAAAACACAACTAACCAACTCAGAGATACTTCTAATGACCTGAACTAGTTTCTTAACTACTCAATTACTGAAAATATAGAACCAAATACAAAACTTAATACATCGCTTGCTTAACAACTTTTTAATTTCTTAAAAATTCACCTTTGCAAATTCACTTTTGGCCAACCAATTCTCTCTACTTCAAATAATATTCAACCAACTACAAACCAAAAACCTTCTCAAAAACAAAGCTTTAACTACCTACTTAAAATAATAGTTGCTGAAAAACCAGAATTCCTTACAAACTTCCTTTGCTAATCTAACCCATTACTCTCACCTTAACTTAATATTCTACAATATGCTTATATCTCAACACTTAAAAATCTACTTACTAAATTTACTGAACTCCTTTTCACCAAACTTAACTACTTGCACATCTTTCATTCTTATTACTCAATACCACCTCATCCAATTTCTGATTGTTGCAAAGTAGCAATTAATTTTGCTCAACTATACTTATTTTTTTATAACAAATATCAAACAATTCACTACCAAAAATTCATTGAGAAACTAGAGCTTTATCTTCTTAGATTATTAATGAAATACAACTTTTAATATAATGCTCCAAAACCCTTATTCAATATCTACAACAACAATCGCTTTACTATCACTATTACTCTTAATATTCCTAAAACCAAATTTACTAACACTTTTTGAATTCCATCACTCAAACCTTATACCCAAAACTTCAATACATAGTATGCAAACTTCTTTAAAGCTTACCAAAAACAGTTCTCTGAAATTAATAAAGATAAAGTTAGAAATTATATTAAATACCAAATTGCAACCATACTCTCTAAGGAATGCAAAAAACTCCTACCTTTAAACTTTCAAATTACAGAACTTACCTCTCTTCAAGAGCATTCCTTCCTAACTACCAAAGCTGTATTCTTTCATGTTCACACATGCAAAGACGAAGACTGCAAACTTTTATCTAATAACACAGAACAAATTTTCAAAAACATATTAACTCATTACTTTAACAAATTCTTTGAAACATTCCCAGCACCTCCAAAAGACAACACAACTCCCAAAACTATACCATTTACTCCAGACTATACAATCTTTCAACCTAACCAACAATATACAGCAACTTTCAAAAAAACTATACTACTTTATATACTTAATGAACTTGCAATTAAAGCAGACCAAAAGTTTGCTTAAATTAACAACTCAAAAACCAATCCCAAATGAACTGCTTTCTACCTCTATTCTTATTTTAAAACTTATCTAAATACTGCAACTAAAAATGACAGTATTTTAGATCTCAAACTAAACAAAGCTTTAAAAAAAACTATTACACCTACTATTAATCCACATATTCTAGCATGTATAATTCTCTATTTTCATACTCAAAGTCAACCAAAATTCTCTATCTCCTAAATCCAACTTGACTATAATCTAAGATATCTTCTAGAAGCAGAAAAATTTATCATTAAATACTATGATATTAAAATTCTATTAATACAAAATAATACCCTCTTCATGCCTTCAACCACTACCTATAGTTCACTTTTTCAATAAATTATTTTATAGATAACATAAATACAGCTGCCACTTCCAAAATAATGTTGTCTTTCACTAAAAGTATACCATTTTTGAAAGAGAATGATGTAAGTAGGCAGGCAAAAAAGCCTATTTATGTAAAGGACCAAGCTAATGATAGTTAGACCCAACATATAGGACAGGCTATGGTATCTTCTGCAACTGTGAAAACAAGTATATGGTGAGCATATCTATAGAAGAAAATTCTAACTTTCAGATAACAATTCATCACATCCTTCTGAAAACCCCTTTTCATTGAACTCACACCTAACTTCTTCAAAAAACTTCCATATACCAAATATCTTTATCAATACATCAACAAAATCAAGCACTATAATCGATGATGATGAATCATTAACAGAAGACCATAATGATATTATAGACTTACCATCAACCAACACTATTAAAGAGAAAGCTTATATTGAAACTTCTGATTTACTCAAACTATACAATTCCTCTACTTGTTTTAACAAATTTCTCGCATTTTACAACTTACAACTTTTACTCTCACTATAATCAATCGGCTTCTTTTTAAAATTTATCCAAAATAAACACCCAGAATACTACTCAAAACAATATATAAAAATTTCTATCAAAACATCTAACAATAACTCACAGAAAGCTCACATTTACTTCCCTCAAGAAATCAACTCTTCATCTAATTTTACACTTATTCCTTTCAGAAATCTCTTAAACTATCAAAATATTGCACTCAAAACTAACTTTTCCTTAACAAAATTCAACATACCATCACTCTTAGAATGTTAAAATCTTCTCTTAACTACTCATCCCCTGCCTCTAAACTATCTATTCCTACAACATATACAAATAACAATATTTTATCTTTAAATAACTCCAATATAATAAAATTAATTAAAATACATTCATTTAATGTCAACAGCCTCCTAGACAACTTCAAACAATTAAGTTTAATTGACTATATTTCAAAAAATCAAATAGACATCTTTGGAATTTCTGAAACTCATCTATTTAACAAAGAGGCAAAATTTTCAACCCTTTCACAAATCTTATAAATCATAAATGTTTCTGGACACCTAGCAATGCTCGTTAGGATGGTGTAAGAATATTAATTCACAAATCACTTGCTAAACACATTGGAAAAATTTGAACTTATAAAAACTTTCTTGTAGAAATCGACATTTTTCTTTAAAATCTTCATATTAAACTAATCCAACTTTACTTTCCAACTCAAGAAAAGAAACAATTCAGAAAAAATATTCTTCTATATCTTACACCTATTCTTAGCAAAACTAACTACAAAATAATTCTAATAAGAGACTTAAATAAAGTTCCTAATCTCAAATTAGATAAACTACTACAAAAAAACTCAAACACATCTGAATACTTACTTTTAAAACTTCTTAAATCTCTTCAATTTTATGAACTTATAGACTTTTTTTCTTATTAACTCCTACATTCTCTTATATACACAATAATAGCCATAGTAGAATCGATCAAATATGGACTAATGTCCATATTACACTCTTAGACTATGCTGATATTCTACTTAACCTATTTACCTTAACTGACCACTCAATAATATCACTATAACTTACATTTGATATATCTAAAATTAATACACAATTTCATCAAACAAGAACTATTTATCAATGAAAACTTATCAAAAAAGAACAAACTGAAAACTACCAAAACTATACCGAACAAAACCTTAAACTACTTTTTACAGTTATTACCAATATAAACTACAGCTCTGAACTCAATAATATATAGAATCAAATTAACAAAATCCTAATCAAAGAAGCTCAAAAACATATTCCATTCAAAAGAATCAAATTAAATCTATATTATACTGAGCAGAAATTATCCTCTCTTTCACCACTCTATAAACAACTTAAACAAGCAATTCTACTTAAAAGAAATCTTAACAAACCTAACTTTATAAAAAATTACAACTCATATATAAATAAATATACACAAAACACTCTACTCCCACTCTTATATCCAATGCTAACAAATTACAATTCTGACTCTACCATTCCTCCTATCCTCTTTACTACTGAAATTAAAACTCTAAAAACTAAAATTCATAAAGAAAAACAAGAAAACACTTTTAAGGAAATTTAAAACAAACTAGAAGAAAGAAACAACAATTTCTACCAAAATCCTAAAATATTCTTCCAAAATGTTTTGAAAAAACACAATAATAGTATCAATCTAGACTGTCTCTTATTTATCAACACACTTACTATCCAACCAACTAAAATATAACAAGCTCTACAATCCCACTTTCAAGATTAGTTTAAAAAACTACCATATAGTCCAATTCAAGAAAACACAAAATTCTATGAACTTTACAAACCTTATTCAGAACATGAACTCCTCTTTATTAACCTATTCTTAGAAATTACTTCAGAAGAATAGAACCAAGTCATACATGATCTTCCAAACCAAAAAGATGTGGTCTATTTGAAACTAATTACGAACATCTAAAATACTTAAATTCTAAAGCACAAAACATTATTTGACTTTTTCTAATAAAATGCCTCTTACTACAACAAATACCAACAATATAGAAAACTTCCAACATATTTTTAATCTCAAAGAAATCCTCATAGGACTTCATATTAAATCAAGTTAGACCCATCTCACTCATTGAACCTATTAAAAAGTGCCTTATTAAAATCTTTACAATACATCTTGACCAAATCATAAACCAATATCATCTACTAAGTGATTTAAATTTTGTAGCAACTAAAAACAGCTCTATCCACATTCCTATACAAATACTACTAAATACAATTGAACATTACAAAACTAATCATAAAGAAGCCTGGATACTCTTTTGAGATATGTCTAAGGCTTTTGATAAAATCAACATCAAGCAATTATTAAATGCTTGTAAATGTATTAGTATTCCTAAATCAGGTCTAAATTTTATTGAATTTCTCCACCAAGACAGGAAGACTAGAGCAATCACAGTCTATGGTCTTACCAATTCAATTACACTATATTTTGGCATTGAATAAGGAAAAACTTATTCACTATTACTCTAGAAAATTTATTATGATTCTATTCTCAGCTATATAAATTCAAAATACAGCTCAAAACTTCTCAAAATCTCTTTATAATCTTCCCTTAACACAATCTTTTCAACTGCATTAATTCAAACAATAATACTGCCTTTTGCCTTTATGGATGATACAGTTTGGCATTGTAAATCTAAAAATGATCTTTAAGATATTTTAAATGACATATCTGAACTCTATCAACTAAATAATATTCAAGTAAACCCATTCAAATCAGACTTATTCACATTATACCTAACAAAAAAATATTATCTAATACAGTACCAAATACAATACCTCTCACCTTAAATAACCAACCAATTATATCTAGGAAATTCAACAAAATAATCAGATACTTAGGAATTTTCCTAGATGGAAAAGGATTAACTAAACCAATACTTGATAAAATTTTTGACAAAACCTTTCAATTTATTCATATCATTCAATACAAAAAACTTCTTTATATACAAATATTCTGTCTACTCAATACTATTTTATCACTATTAATAGAATATCTACTTCAAATATGTTCTTTTCCACAAAACAAACTCCAACAACTATCTAGCCTTCTAATAAAATATACCAAACACATGCTCCATTTATTTATTAATACAAACAATGACATCCTTACTAATTCGCAACTACTTAATATTCCAATATTCAACAAACTTATATTACAAACTTACAGTAGTAATATAAAAAGATGCTTTAATAATAATATACTCTTGAATCAAATCTCTATACATCGTATTAAGGAATGGCTTTCAAAAATATAGAAACCATCTCTAACACAAAATATAATTCTAAATAATCATAAAAAAACCAATAATTTTACTATAATATTCTAACTCTATCACTTATACAAAAATAATATTTTCATTAATAATGCTCACTTAAACTAATTAATATCCTACAAACAAACTAACCAACTAAACAATATCTACAACTTCATTACATCTTCAAATAACTCAACAACCTTAAGTTTAAAAAACAACAAAATTCTCTTTCTTGAACAACTACTTACAGCCAATAATCTTTACTTACTTCCCTGGAAAAACATATATTTTAGAACCCTTAAATCTTTTTGAAGTCCTATTTCAAGCTGGTTTAAAATAGTCTCAAATCAAATTTTCACTTTTTCTATTTTACAAATATGGCCTAATCTCTAATATCATTCATCAACCCATTTCTAAATACACTTAACCTCATTACACCTCAATTTAACAGTTCTAAAAACATATGGACACTTTATACCTCATCTTCTAATTGGCATATTGGCAAAATAACAAATATATTCAACTCCCAAATTCTTTTTCAAAAATACCAAATTATCAATTTAATGACCAACACAACTTATATCTCTTCTACATCCACAATGCTCCAAATAAACTACAACCAAATGATCAACCTAAAATGCAAAATTCAAAAAAGAATACAATATTTTGAACTTAATATAAATAATTAAGAAATCCAAGCACTTCAAAATATTCATGCAGAGTTATATAAACCTGCTCTGCAACTCTTACTATCTCTTTTATTACCCTCTCCAGAAATCATCCAAATACAAAACATAATACTGAACTCCATATATCAAAACCAACTCATAAATCTTCATCAAAAAATACTATTTCTTGATCTAACTAATTTACACTTTTATACTGATGTCTCTATACTTAATTCACAAACACATAACATATCTACAGGCATTGCCTAGATCCTCAAAAATAATACACAGATCAAATTTAATGCCTTTATAACTCATGTACCCAACTCTACATGAGCAGAACTAGCAGCACTCATTTTTTTATTCTTCATCCTATCTACTAATTACAAATCTATATTCATCTTAATAGTTCATCTACTATTCAAACTCTTACAAACACAATACCTTACAATCAAAATTTCCAAACTAAACAAAATAACTGAGATATAATTCATATTCTAAATTACTTAATCAAACATAACAATATTAACTACACTATACATAAAGTTAAATCACACTCAAACAACATACTACATAATACAGCAGATGCTTTAGCCAAACAGGATGCTTGTAAAACTGAACTAAAAATCAATCTTGACTATCTTTATCTACTTACCTTTTTTATTTAAAAAGAAATATCAATCATATACAAACTACAAAAATTCTGTAAAAACTTACTTTCTATTCAAACATTTAACAAACTTCTACAACTCAAACTATTACAAAATCTTCTAACAATAAACATCCAACTTCTTACAGAAATTATCAACTCCCAAAACTCAAATCCAAAACTATATTCTATTAGGAATAAAATACTTCTTAACAACCTATCAACAATGTCAAATTTAAACACTCGCTATTCTCTTCTTTACTTAACCTCAAATTGTTCAATTTGCAACCAATATGAAAATACCGCACATCTCTTACAATGTTCACTCCACTCTTATAACCCACAAAACATTCTTATTAATCAAATTTCTAACACATTAAACTTATTAAACCTCTTAGAAACCTTATCACATACAATAACACAAATATTAAATCTACAAAATTCTCTCTCTGACTTTACTATATATAATACAATACTCTTACTTATTCAAGAAACAATAACTCTCGATCAATATGAACAACTAAAACCTAGTCTAAAAAAACTAATTAATAATTTTCTTATCCACCTATCTAACTTTTTACTCAACTGGTTTAACTCTATTATTTGGCAAACCCGAAATACTAAACAATATAAATGGGAATTAGCATAAGGAATTACTGCCTTAACAAAAAAAAAACAACATTCGATTACCTATTTTACAATCTTCAAACTCTTCTAACACTAGCTTTATATTTGATACTAATATAGATTCTTTTATTCTTAAAACTCTTACTTAAAACTTCACTATTTATAACTGTTTTTATTAATTTAAATAATCTCAAGGGCTTCTTTTACCCTTTTCTGTAGTTAATGATTACAATAGTTAATTTAACTAATACAAATAACCAAAGGATAATATTACACTAGATGTTGTTAATATATAGCAACAATAGTATAGTTTAGAAATAATTTCTATTTATACATTTATATTCAATTAATATACCCATGTATTACTAATTTTCCTACTTGATATTATATAAATAAAAAAAAAATAAAAAATAAAAAAATAAAAAAAATAAGATATCTACAAAGGATTTTTAGTTCTCTGTAAACATAACTTTGTAGTTAAAAATATAATGGTTAATGCCAGTGTGTTTACATAAAGGTTTGCTATAAGTATATGAAAATGTCTAGGTGAAGAAAAGAATTAGATTGTCACTAAAGGTAGAAGCTTGACTATTATTAAGACTATAGGAAAGAAGGAATTGTATATTGAATTAGTCAGTCCAGATGTAGTCGATATGACTACTGTTAATGTTGTTAGACCAGATAGAGTGTTTGTTGTTAAAGTAAGCTTCAATATTATATATATTAGAATTATTAAGAAAGTTAATAAGTTTATATTTAGAAGAGGAGCTATAAGTGTTGTTCTGTATATTAAAGTCACTAAGGATAATAGGAGGAATATGAAGTTGAGAAGCTTGTTGGATTTAGTTAATTACTTTGTTTTGGGTTTGGTTATGAATAGAAGTATTAGTTGATGACAGTATACTAAAATAATGTGAAGCTTAATATTATTTTGAAAGAAAATATCAAGTTCTATAGCATCTTTAGAATAAGTGTAAATACTGTAAATATAAGTTTTAAGATGATTGTGAATCATAATAACAGTGCCTTTCATGGAGGTAAAAGAGTTAAACTAGTAGTAAGTAAAAAAATTGTTATTGCAGAAAAAGAAGTTAGATTTATCAGAAATTTTTGTTTCTGTAATGTTTACAATGAATATATCATAATTGAGTCAATAATCCTGTCATGCTTTTCTCTTAGTAAGATCATTAAAGCCTTTAACATTGTGTGTAGCAATAAGATAATAAAGAGTTAGATTTGATAAAGATAAAGAAAAATTGTAATTAGAAGTTGAAGAATAGTTGTCAAAAAATAAATCAAATGGAATAGGAGTAGCATTAAAAGGGTTAGATCTAAGAGGAAGATTATAGAATATAGGAAAAAAATATGGAGTAATTACAATATGATCTGGTAAAAGAGTATTATTAGAAAGATATTGTTAACCTACAAAAATGATCATACCTCTTGAACCACTAAACAGAATTCGATAAAACTACTACTATTCGAATCAGCTCACTGAGATGGTTCTAACAAGGTATAGATCACCCATTTCCAATCACAGAATCATAAAATCAAATCCAATAACTAAATTAATAAGAAAGCTGTGATCTGATTAGTTGATGATAACTGCGTGAAATATCATACATATAACATATATCAAATTTATACAATTTGAAGCATCTATATTTTATATTATATTTAGTTTATATATATTATTTAGTTTATTTCTTTTATTTATTTTATATA
>CAJVQA010007191.1:0-14071 GCA_910591915.1 Cetraspora pellucida | reverse complement strand
ATATTTGTATATTGAAAGATTAGCAGCAAAGAAAAATTGTGTTGTTTTGCTAAGGAATCAGCCATATTATTAAAAGTATTGTCTGTGTAAGCCTAAACTTTGTAGAAATTAATATTTAAGTTAAAGGATTTAATGATATTAAGAAGAGTATGCCATAGAGGCCATGTATTAAATTTAAAAAGTTTGTTAGAATTATTGAGTTGAAAGTTTGTAGAATTTTGAGATAACTAATTGTAAATTAGTATAGATTTGAAGAGTTGCATTATGAGGTACAGTTGAGATTGCTGATAAGATAGAAAAGAGCTCTGCCTTATAAGCTAATTGTCAGTGGTAGATTTTAGCTAAAAATTTATAAAGTACTTAATCATTATTGTTAACTTGAACCCATCCAATGGCCATTGAGCTTTGTTTGGTTCCAACATCAATTACTGATTCATCTGTATAAAAATAAATTCTTTATATGATAAATTGTTTTGAAAAATTTCTTCAAGTTTGTTTAAACAGTTATTAGGTTTAAAGATTTCTGTGATGGTTGAGTTTAATATATTGATAGTAGGATGATTGTCAGAAATTCGTAAAGATGTTTAATTGCTATTGAATAGATAAAATCCAGATAATTAGCATTAAATTTGAGTTTGGAGGTTTTTCTTCCTAGAAAACTAGTACAAATAGTTGCTAAAATGTTAATTGTGCATATTTGGTTAATTCTGTTTAAGTTAAAATGACATCTAGTGCATGGTGTACAGTTCAGTTCTGGAAGTGGATAGTAGTAATTGTGTTCTAAATCAATATTAGTATTCCAATGTGATATAGAAAACTGGGTTGTGTTTGAGAGATATTTGCAAATTTTGCCAATAATGATCTTATTGTTATCATTATTGTAGATAAGTAGCCAAAGTTTGAGTTTTTTCTTGATTAGTAGAATGTTATATGCAAAGGCATTAACTTCAAGAGGTTGAAAGTGAGGGAGAATTAAGTAGTGTGATCTATCAGATAGGATTGTGTCTTCCAGATAGGTGAACCAAGTAGGTTGCCTTTCTTTTATTAGATAACGAAGTCTTGATAAGTATATAAAGTATATAAGAGAGGAAATTAGTGATCTATTAAATAATACAAACAAAAAAAAAATGCTATTACTTTATTAATATATTATGTAAACAAATTTCAAGAGTAGCAAGTTCCATGAGAATGATAAAGATAATAATCCCATTTTTAATAATTGAGCTTCCACAAGATGGTTAAAAATTCTGCCTAAAATCAGTAAAGCTTCAATCTGTTTTCCTAAGATGTTTGTTTTAACATCTTATTATCAAGAGTTTGAAGCTTATAGATACTATTTCTGAGGATGTTATAAACATAAAAAGGGCCTTTTTATTTTTTTTCTAATTTGTCTTTATATGTACCTTTCAAAGATAAATGATAACAAAGGACCTGATTATCAATAGAGTAACTTTTAATTAAATAAAGCTAATTATGTCTATTTTTTAACCACTTCTGAAAGAGGATTATTTTTTCTCAAGCTTGAATTTGAGCTTAAAGTAGATCTCTTAACAGAGCTTTTACTCTTCTAAAGATATTATTTTGCAACTCTTGTTCACTAATCAGGGGGTACTTAAGAGTTAATTGACTAACGACATCTGGCAGAGTAGCATCTCTTTTGTATAGTAGGAAAAAGAATCATAGTAGGTAATAAAGTGTTTAGTAGTGCAATAGACAAACAAGGCAGAAGAAATGTACCAATTCCATTTTTCTAAAAACTGTATAATGCATTTTAAAAAGACTTCAAATAAAGTCTGATTGATGTGTTTAACTAAACTGTTAATCTTTAAGTGATAGCTAGAAGAAAACCTATGATCTATCTACAATTAGATGCAGATAGAACTGATAAGCTGATTTATAAAATGCCTTCCTTGGTATAATAGGAGTTCATAAGGGCTTCCATGTTAGTATAGAATATCCTCAATGAAGAAAGAGGTGACTAATGTGACTAAAGCATCTGAAATAGCATATGCCTCTGGCCATCTAGTAAGATACTTCGTGGTGTCTACTATATAATAATTTTTAGATTTCATGAGAGTTAAGAGGCCCATAATGTTGATATCAACTCTGTTAAAAGGTTGACCTATCTTAATAGAATATAATGGTTCATAAGTTCAAGGTTTTCCTCTACATTGATAGGCATTATATAATCTGATATATTGTTTAACATTTTCACTTATCTGTAGCCAAAAATATCAGACAGATATATGCTAAAGATGAACTGGACATTAAAATGTTCTGATAAAGAATTAGAGTGCATACTGAAAAGAATAGATTTAATTTTATAGATTAATAGCACTCTTAGTAATTAATAAGATGATTGACAATATCACTTATATAATGTGTTATTAATAATAACAAAATGCTAAGTTTGTTGTTTTAAACAATTTTTTTGTTAGGATTGTAATTCAAGCCTATAGTCAGAGTTGTTAAGATATTTCAAATATGTTTAATATTGATTAGGATTTATTGTGAGATATAAGTTGATATAAATGTTTAATAAAGTCAAAAGATTAAAGTAAAAATAGTATATAATAGGATGCAAAAATACAGCTAGTCAGAATTGAACAGATTTATTGAAGTAAAAGCAAGAGTTTTGTTCAAAATTTTTGGTTATATCAAAAAGACATTTACAAGCATAATGGCTCAGCTAATAACAATAGCAACAAATAAAGTGATTAGAGTTTCTAGATTTAGAAATAAGAAAATTGGTAAGTTAGGAAAGACTATTAGTATTTTAATAGTATTTTTCTAGATGATGTTTGATAATGAAATTATATTCTTATAAAGCTAAAACCCATCAAGCTAAACCACCTTTGGGCAATTAATGTTTTAGTAAAGATTTAAGAGCTAAATGTCTATAATGAGAGTAAATTGGAACCTATAAAGATACTGTTGAAAGTAAGCAACTGACCAAACAACAGCAAGGCACTTTTGTTTAGTGACAGAATAATTTTTTTCAGGTGAAGTCATCATTTAACTAGTATAGCAAATGATCTGTTCTCTTCTTTAAAGATCCTTTTGTGAGAAAATAGCTTCTAGGGTAATATCTGATATATTAGTAACAAAAAAAAATTTTTTGAAAAGCTAGAATAAGCTAAAACAGGCTCTATAATGAGTTTGTTCTTAAGAAAATTAAATGCAGTTTCTTGTTCCTTGGTCTACACATATCTAATATTCTTTTTGAGCAGTTGATAAAGAGGGGCAGCAATCTTAGAAAACTCATAATAAATTAATGATAATAGGAAGTAAGTTCTATGAATCCACATAATTAGCAGAAGATAATAGGAGTAAGAAAATTTCTAACAATATTCACCTTTTTTGGGTCAGTAAAGATACTATCTAAACTAACTATATAATTAAAAAACTTAAGCTCATTTTTGGCAAAATAGTATTTCTTGGAATTTAACTTGAGCCTAGTATTTTGAAAACAGTTAAAAACCTCTGCAATATGTTGAATGTATTCATCAAATATAAAGAAATAAATATTGATGTCATTTAAGTAGACAACTATAAATTTTCTAAGTGCCCTTTAGAAAATTCTATCTATAAGCTTTTGAAATGTAGCAGAGATGTTTGTGAAGCCAAAAAGTATTATATTAAACTCAAAAGTGCTGAATTGAGATATAAATACAGTTTTTTTCTTATCAAATAGACTCATTATGATCTGCCAATAGTTACTAGTGAGGTCAAGAGATGTATACCAAGAAGAATATCAAAGGGTGTCTAATAAGTCATCAATTTGTAATAGTGAGTAACTATCTTTTTTTATAATAGCATTAAGTTATTAATAATTAACACAATATCTTGTCCTTTTATGCTATTTGACAAGTACAATAGGTGAAACTCATGAGTTATAAAAGAGTTAAATAATATTATTTTGAAGCATTTTATTGATTCCTTTTTTCAGAAATTTCTATTCCTTAGGAGAAGTATAATAATATCTTTGTTTAACAGAAAAGGCATCATCTGTGTAAACACAATAGATAATAAAATTAGTACAGCCCAGATTCTGAAAAAACTATGCAAAAAGATCATCATATCCTACTAGCAACTCTTCTAGTTTGTCATAATTATCATCTTACAATTCTTTTATATCCAACTCCTAAGTGGGTTCTTCAACTTTGTCAAAAAAGAATTCATAATTTAGTTTCTACTCATCACTAGCAAGATCAGAAAGACTCTTATCTTCTTCTTGTAAATACTCATTATTACTGTTCATATTTCACCAAACATTCCCCACACTCAGGCCTTCAGGATGAACATTATACTGTGAGGTTACAAACTCATTGTCAGAATCATAACTCATCTTAGACTTATTATCACACATATACTAAAAAATCCTCTGTTTGTTCTTAGAGAATTCAAAGAGTCGGTCCTCTAATTCTTCTTCTTTGTAATTAGAATTAGATTCTCTTTTTGGCTATCAGAACTTTCAAGATCATCCTTAACAGTCAGTTGAGTCTTGGTGACCTTTGGTAAATGTTCTTTCTGAATAGAAGTATGCTGTAATTTTCTAAATTCGATATGTATAACAACTTCTTGATTTTTCTATTGGAAGATTATTTCAGAAGTGTTGTAATCAATATTGGTGTTAACTTTAGAAAGCAGTTATTCCACATAATAGCTTAATATGATAGAGTGTCTGTTACTACTATATTAACAGAAACTACTACATCTCATACTAAGAAAGGAAACTTTGAAATTTCACAATAGCTCTCTTGCTTTGACCATGAGCATTAATCATGTTTACTGTTAAGGGCCTCTCTACTTTAATATTTAATTTGCTAAGCAAGTAAGATGACACAATACTTTCAGACAAACTGATATTGATAATAAGAGAAATTACTCTATTAAGAACCATAGTATTACAGTATAGGGCAGTAGATTTAGAGGTTATCTGAAGGTTAACAAAAGTACAAACTCACTTCTTAGAAACCTTTGTTTTTCAGAGACTCTTGGCTAGGACTGTATAAAAAGAGAAGACTACTGTAATAGCTGTCCAAGTGTAATGTTGGCAGGTTTGTTGCAAATATTAGCAATAATGGAATATTAGAGAATCAAAGTAGAAATTTAAGGGAGGTTGTCTTCAGCTTTTCTTTTTCTAACTAGAACCATTTTTGCCTCTTTATATGATTTGGATCTTCTAGTAGTCTTCTTCTTGAACATTTTTTTATTATCAGCAAAAGTTTTTATTTCATTGGCAGGTTTATTAAATACTTGTTTCTCAGTCTATCATCTTTTATTACAAGCAGAACCAGAGGGTCTTTCAGACTCTTTTGTAGAAAAAAACAAAAGGCCATCTTTATCAAGATAGAGATTCAAAAAGTTTGCATCTTAGTTTCTTCATTTTAAATTGGAGTGCTCTGGTTGTTAATAGGTGTAGCATTATTTCAGGTAGTATTAGTCTGTCTGAGAGGAATGACATTACTTCCTATAGCTGCTATGTCAGAATTATTCTAAGGCAAAGAGTTGGAGCAATTCTAAGTAAAGTGTCCTACTTGTTTACAACAGTTTACAAGTAGTATAAAGAGTTATTCTAATTTGATTAATTGCATCTAGGTGGTTTTTTCTGCTCTTAAAGCTTTGTTATTACTGTAGCTAATGCCTCAGTTATCTTAATAAAAACCTCTTTAGTTTTGGAAGAAGGCACTGTTAGAGGGTTAACAGGACTAACTACAAGGGAATGTGATAAACTAGGTTGTATAACAGAATATTAAGAAACCTAAAGGTATAATATTAAATATAGGTTATAGAAAAAGGAGTTTTGTTTAAAAGAATTTTTAAAGACCTTGGCACATTCATAGGTGGCTAAAATGTGTTAGACATAAAAGAGACAATAGCAGTAGAAAGCTCAGGTCTAAAACTGTTAATAAACATTTAAGCTTTAGCTATGCTTGGGTAATGATGGCCTCCTGATTCAACATGCCTAAAAAGCTCTTTAATAGACACATAGTAAAAGTTAATATCTTCAGTAGACTTTTGCTTCTACTAAATCAATTGGGCAAACCATTTGTTCTCAAGAGTAGGAGTTCAGAAATGGGCAATAAAGTGAGGACAAAAACTTTGTTCTCTATTATAAGGATCACTTTATCAGTCAATAAGAGGTCATATTGCCTTAGCAGCAATCTACCAAATGGCTGCTGTGTCTTTTAAATAGTGAATAATTATTGAAATCTTTTGGTTATTTTGAACTTGATTGGCTTTCAATGTCTTCTCAATATCTTTCAACTAGGTAATAGAATCTTGTTTAATACTAGAAAAGTCAGAATAAGAAACCAGGTTGAGTTTACAATTCTGTACAAAGAAATTGATTTGTGAGACAGGAGTATACAGCATTTGAAAAAAAAGATTCCTGATTTGGTAAGCCAGAATTGTCATAGAGTCATTTTGAAGGTTTGGCTAGTTATTTAGGAATACAGGCTGTTGTTAATCATCATTATTAGAATTAATTAAAAAAGAAACCTGGAGGTGATGGTTGCCTTAAGTCATAATGTCTTCTGCAAAAGTATTGCTATTGTTATAGGTTTCATCAAAAGTATTGGAGTCAAATTTATCAGTTTCCTAATAAGCAGTCAAAAATTTATTTATTAGCATAGGAATATTGTCAGAATGATTATTATATCAGAAGCTAAAGATGAAAGAACTCAAAAATCTGTCTAGAATCTTCTCTATATTAAATTTACTAAGCTTTTCAAATTAGCATATCACATATTAAAAAAAAGAAACAGTTAACTAAAAAGTACTAAACCAAATCCAAAATCTTTAAAACTGTAATGAAAGAACCTCTGAAGGATAACAAACTGAACAAAAGTTATCTTGATAATATTATATAAGATAGTTAATCACTTAAGGGTTTTTCCAAATAGATAGTAGTGATGGTCATGTTCACTAGTATTTCTAGAATATTGTTCAAAATTATTTATGTGATCCTAAAATCTGATAGCATGATATTTCACACAATTGAACCAAATGTTACTATCAGATGTCAGAAGAGCATCAGTAAGGACCAGTTTTAGGTCAGTAATAGTAAACTAAATAGGCTGTATAGTATAAATAAGGACAACAATAGGTAAATGTATATGCAAGATATTGATAATAGATGAGAGATCAGAAGTAATAGTCTTAATAATTTAAGTATAGTGATATCATTAAGAAAGATATGAATTAAGTTAGAGGTTAATTTATATAACTGTAAAAATATATTCATGATAGGACAACAATACAATAAAAGAATTTAACATTTATAGAAATAATTTTATAAATATCAAATAAGATCAAGATCTGACTTTATTAACAAACTAAAATAAGATTTTTAAATACAGAATTCACTACATATAAATTGTTTAAACTATTCTATTGATGGCAATACTTCCTCTTTCTTTTATTGATTATACACTTTCTGTAAAACCCTTCCATCTATCCCTTATGTTTAAACATCAAGATGTCATTATTGATATAGTCATCTTCAACTACAATACAGCATGTTAATAATAAGTAAATGCTGTTTGTTTACAAAAATCTTTAATATTGTCAGATAATCTTTTACCTATGGCCTTGTCAAATAAAAATGACAATACAACTCTTCAATAAAACTATGCATATAAACAACTATAATATTAAAAATGCAGAATAATTTTAATTTGTGTTTACAATATTGAACAATCTCATGTCTATGAATAACTATATATGGAAATGATACTACATTATATATACAAGATATAAAATAGGAAATTAACTATATAGAATATATAAAATAGAAAATTGAGTATATAAAGTATATGAAAGAGGAAATCAGTGATCCATTAAGTAATACAAACAAAAAAAGAAATCATTGTTACTTTATTAATATATCATATGATTGAATTTTGAGAGCAGCAAGTACTATGAGAATGATGAAGGTAATACCAGATTTAAATTTAAATCCAGATTTATATAATAAATTCGGATTTAAATTTAATCTGGATATATATTTTCAAAAATTGAATTCAGATTTACAGCTGTTATCATAAATTCTGGAACATCTAGCAAAAATTAGCGAATAATTTTTTGGCCGATCCAGTTAAGTAATTAATTTTGGAGTATTCAGTATAATGATAATATAGACCAGGGTAAAATTGGCACACAAAAAAGTTTTATACATTACATAACTAATATATCGAGCACTAAAAATTTATGTAACTTATATAAACAAAAATTTAGACTAACAAAATAATATCGATAAGCAATAAATTAATTATTTTATTTATTCAATAAATGTACATTCAGAAAGTATTATAATTAATAGTTTTTCTAAGTATTTGGAATATTCCATTACTTTTTAAAATGAGTATAATTCTTCAGATTATGTAATGACACAAAATTTTTATTAATATTATCAAGCCATTTGTTACTATTTGTGATCATTATGTTTTATTGTTGCATTCTGAATTCAGGATTTTTTAATGCAATTGTATTTTCTTGATTAGTTTTTATGATTTTATTTCAGGTTTCATTCTTTTTATATTTATTATTAGTGAAATTTGGTTATATATATTTTATAATAATGTGTTTATTGGATTTTATGTTTTTAACAATCGCTTTTCACTTTGAAGTATCAAAGAAAAAAAATTACTACATATATTAATATTTAATGATTAATGATTTGACAATATTACATGATTTTTAAAACTTTTTTGAATGGTGATTTTTATCTTGGTATATATTATCGTTATACTGAATACTGCTAAAATTATTACTTAATCAGATTGGCCAAAAAATCATTCAGCTAATTTTTGTCAGGTGTTTCAGAATTTATAATAACAGCTGTAAATAAATCCAGTTTGATCCGGTATTACAATCTGAGAAAAGACTTTTCTATTCCTGTTACTGAATTGTAATTTTAGACTGTGAGCATAAGAACTTTAATTCTATTACTTATCATAAAACTATTCTTGAAAGAACTAGAGTTTATTGAATAGCACAGAGATTCTAATTATTGCAATAACACTTTATTTATCAAATGCATGAGGTTTATGTTAGTAGATTAATTATTAAGGATTTGCCAATTATTATTGTAATGAATGTATTTATTATTATCATTGTTAGCAATTATTATTTTATTATTGTCTTTCAAGCTTATATATTGAATAATAAATAATCAATATTTTTCGTTCTCCTCACAGGGTTCTTTAAATATACTTTTCATACATATATAAGAAAAATAAAGTTATTCTATAATCATTATTATGAAAATAATTGTAATGTTGCTGTAATGTTGCTAAAATGTGATAATGGGAATAAATCTAAAAATATAGCATGAAAATCAATAATGAGAAAAAAATAAAATAAAAGTGAAGGGAAATGTAGTAATAGTAAAGTAATTGGACTGGGTAACCATACAATTACCAAAATGTAGTTATCAGAACTGGGTATCTGTATAATACAGTAATTTGGAACCTGGGTAACATCAAAGTTAAAAATTTCCTGTGACACAGGATATAAATATAAATCCAGATTCTAATATTAACTCTAAGTTGAATATTACCCAGATTATCTGCAGATAATCGGATATCCAGGTTGTAAACTCAGCTACTCGAGTAAATATACCTGGGTAAACATAGAATTTACTAATTTTCTTTACCATTTCTATTGGCTGTACTAATTATTCAATTATTGGAGTATTTACATTAGTAATTAAAAAATTTTTAAATAAAAATTTGCACTGTTAGACTAGAATTAATATTTGGCATTATATTATAATTATAAGACATTTCTTATACCAAAATTTTACAAGAAAAAATTTTTATTAGTGCATAGAAGATGGTTTCATATATTGAATTTAGAGTTATGAGTAATTTTTAATTTTTGCATTTCTTTTACATTACATCTGATCGTAAAATTGGATTGGCTCCAATAAATGAATAATTAGTACAGCCAATCAGAAGTGGTGGTGAAAAATTAGAGCATTTAGTAGACATAAAAGTTTGAATATTTATATAGATTATCCAAGCTAACTAAATCTAAATGTAAATAAACTAATAATAAGGCTGCTTGCAGTTGATTCTTTGGTTAATGTTACCCTCCCATTGAAGCCTCCCTCCAAAAAATGAACAGCCAATCAGAATGCTAGATAACTCTTAACAATCACTTGATTTACATCGACCAATGAAATTGGCCCATATCTGTTCATTTTTATGTTCATTTCATTTTACTTAGGAATGGATAGATCCTGAAAAGACTGAATAAGAATCTGGCTTTTAACTGATCCCATGATTAACCGGTCTGAGCCAACCCTTTAGCATAACTACAATGATCAGTTATTTAATCACTGTAGTCTGAGATTTTATTTAACCAGATCTCATAACCTGACTTAAAAATTATTGTCATTATTATTAATATAAAATACAAAGTTACTATTATTATTATTAATAATATAAAATTTTTTATTGTATAAAAAAAAATGTTTATTCAAAATTTACCTAACTTATATAATATATCATAAATGTTCATCAATTTAAGTTTACTAATAAAAAAAAAAAAGCATTTTATTTTAGGTTCTTGGAGGTTTTTTGCTTGGTTCAGATTCTTTATGTCTTCTATTATCTTTTGAATTGATGTGAAATTGATTCAATATTTGGTTGCAGAAGGCTATAAAACTTTTCAAAAAGGTCAAGCACCTATATTAAAATAGTATTGAGATCAAATTTAGATATTTTTATTTATAATTTAATTTAATAAAAACAATAAATAAGTTATTTGTCATAACAAATTTTTTTGTATTGATCTATAATTTTCAAATTGATTTCTTCTTCACTTAGTTGTCATCTTTTATAATAATATTATCATTATTGAGAACTGTTGAAGTAATAGTTATAGAAGTCATGCACTATCAAATAATATGTAAATTTTCTTCCAATGGTCTTTTTAGCTTTTTCAGTTAATAGGATAATATGAATTTCATTAAAAGTTATATATATTTCTATATACAAATAATATAAAGATACTGTAAACTTTCAAATCTTTCTGAAAAATGAAGTTGTTATATTTTCTAAGATGCTTCTATATTACATGTTTAGAATTATTTAAACTTTTTGTCTTTTTTTCAAATTTTTGATAGCAATTGCATTAATAAGTGAACAATAAAATGCTTCTTATGATAAACATAAAAATATCTGTTATCTTTCTATAATGATTCATAATCTGAATCATAATCATTATTAAGTTTGCATTTGATTCATCAATATTTTCTAATTTTATCAATTTAATTTGAAAGATTTATAATTGCATAAGATCTATTCATGCACTTTTTTTTTTATATTATTCATAAGTTATTTATAAATTACATCTTCGATATCTTTAGGTTCTATAACACTTTCTTGCAATTTATAAATATTATTCATATTTTGCTTTTGACATTTATGTTTTTTGCTTTTATTTATATAGGTTAAGCATTTGATATATATTTTTTTATTGGTTTCAAATTTATTTTTATTATTTGACAAACAACTATTTTTTTAAATCCAATTAGGTTAAATAGTCAGATTCCATTAATAAACATATAGTGAAAAATTTTTAAACAGCATTCTGTAATAAAATAATAATTTGTAAAGAGAAGTACTTAAATAATTGATTTTTCTAATTATTCCAATAAAAAATTTAGACAATAAACATAACTCTATTAAAAAAAGATGTCTGGGCTTCTATTTTTTGTTAATTGAAATAATGAAAAAAGAATATTTGGGCCTTTATTTCTTGTCAATTTTTTGGAATAATAAATATGCTTGATCAGTTGAAGGATCTTCTGCTAATGAAATTTTTCTATTATATTAAACTATCATCATATGATTTATTTATTAAAATAATAAATTTAATTGATTTATTAAACTATTTTTTTTACTAAATAAATTTGTTCTCAGATCTGTTTTGACAGATTGACTTAGGTGCTTGAGAAAACTTAATAGACCTGATGCATACTTTTATTATTAAAATTTTTTAAATATAGACCTGCTTGTAAAGTCCTCTATTGTCAAAGGTCTTAAATCATTAAGTGTAGTTTGAGGTCATGCATTTGAGTTAAAATGAATAATATATTTAATGCATGTCATACTATCCATGAAAATGCAAAAATTAAATTATATTTAATTTTTTTTTTATTTTTGTATAATAAAATTATGACTCAATTATCATACAATATGATCTAATAAAAGTGTTCCAAAAAAATTAAGAATTGTTCTTTTTTTTTTAACTTCATCTCTTTTAAATTGTAACAGTTAAATCATAATAGTTATACATTGTTTTAATAATTGTAATATGTTCAAATAATTAATTTCTGATCTTTACTCAAGAAGACAATGAGTATTAATTCTTTGGATTCTGTAATTGATAAGGATAATAGTGAATGTGAGGAAAGTGATTCATCAACGAGTACCTATTCAGATAATTATATAAATTCACAATTTCAAAAAAAATATAAAAAACCCTCAACTGTTGGAAATATTTTAAAAAAATTAAAAAGTCTAAAAAATGGAAATGTAAAATATACCTATCAAAATACAGAAAGAACACCAGTACCTCAACATTAAGGTGATACCTTGAAGTGCATAATATTATTGTACTAATAGAAAAAAAATAAGTCTGCAGTTAAAGATCATTATATTCCTTATTTAGCAGAAGAATAGTGAAAACATAATGATGCTATAACAAAATGGATATTATGTGATTTACAACCCTTTACTGTTATTGAATGCAAAGAATGGTAGGATATAATTAAAAAATTTGATCCATGTTATCAATTTCATAATTGTTATACAGAAAAAAATCATGTTATAACTCTATTTGAAAATAAAAGAGAGAAAATAAAATTAGTACTCTTACAAATTCTTGGAAAAGTGTTGTTCACCTCTAATATGTGGATTGCATTAAACAGTGCTGCATTCCTTAGTCTAACAATTCATTTTGTTGATTCTTCTTGGAAACTAAATAGTTTTCTTCTAGATATTATTTCAATAGAAGTACATCATACAGGTTTCAACATAGCTAATGCAATAATAAACATCCTTCATTAATTCAGTTTGAAAAAAATTTTAACCCTTATTACTGACAATGCTTCATCAATAATCGTATATCGTGAACTTATAATGAAGAAACTTGAGAAAGAATTTAATAATTTTGAATTTTTGCATTATAGATATGTTGCCTATATTTTAAATCTTGTAATTAGTTGGAGGTTTAAGCATATGGATAAATCAATTTCAAAATTAAGAACATTGATGTCATATATTAGATCATCAAAACCAGCAAACAATGCTTTAAAACACTTTTGTAATATAAAAGGTATTCCCTACCTGGTACCTAAAATTGATATAAAGACAAGGTGGAATTCCACCTACTATATGCTAATAAAGTAGAAAAAATTAGAGTCTGTATTAAATTTACCTGTAGCTGATGATCATGTAGTAAAAGAAAAGTATTTGAATGCAGAAGACCTTAATAATATTAATGTAAATATATTGTTTTTACCTTATTAAAAAAATATATATATATATATATATATATATATATAATTTATATATATATATACTTCTTTTTTCTTTTTTAAAAAGAATACAATTATGCTTTTTGAGCCAATAGAACTTGCAACTTGTTTTTTATCTGCATCAAACTACCTAATACATGAAGATGTTTGATTTGTTGTTCTTGGAATTTATAAGCATTTATCTCAATATAAAGATGTTACTAATTTCTCTAAAACTCAAATATATCAAAAATTGGAAAGGTACTAGTCAATTCTTGGTGATTCTTCTCAAATATCAGCATTTCTTGATCCATGTATAAAAATCTCTGTATTCAAAACAGAAAATGAAAAAAATAAAATAGTTGATTTAATTTCTGGATTAAATGAATATATATCTGAAACAACTCAACAAATAGCTTTTGCTAATAATTCAAATAATGATAAAAATTACTTTTGTAACCTATATACTCTTAATACATCTTTTTTTTTATATATAATCTACTTTTCACAAATTGTATACATGAGGAAATTAAAGAA
>CAJVQA010007190.1:0-14071 GCA_910591915.1 Cetraspora pellucida | reverse complement strand
ATTGATAAGTGTTTTGATGTTTTCATATATAGTAGTAGAATAAGTTCCAGTAATAGTATATAAAATATATTTGTATTAAGGATTTTTAAAATAAAGTATAAAATTTAAAAGAATATTTAGTAGAGTTGTTAAAGTTGTGTTAGTAATTGAAAGTGATTGAAAAGTGTCATATATAATGTTTTCAAGTAATTGTAGAATATTTGTAGTATTGCTAAGGTATGAAAACAAATGAAGAGTATCTTCAATGTTTGTGCAGTAGAAACAATAAGATGTAGTATAAAGGTAAGGATAGCAAATATTAAGGTTTTGCATATTTGGTAAGTTATTGTTAAGAATTTTAATATGAAAGGAGTATTTTTGTAAGTTATCTTCAAGAGAAGAGATAATTTTGAATAGAAGAGACTATTTAATATTAGTAATATTTTAGAAAAATTTTAAATTTGACTATTTGACAATTTTTTGAATAGTTATAATGTTTTTAATAAAGGTGCATACTTTAAAGAAAATTAGAAGATTGTTCTATAAGAAATGATTTGAAATGCTAAATTTTGAAATATTAAGCTTAATAATAAATTTTGAGGTTTTTTGTTTAGCAAGTGAATCTGTTTGGTTGTAAAATAAGTCTGTAAAATGTAATTTGACTTGACGAAAAGTGGTAGTGATGTTTTTAAGATGTCTAAGATAATTAATATAGTGGATTATATCTCAGTTTTTAGTTTGTATAGGTTTGGAAATGATAGGTTATTCAAAATTTTTAATAGCAGTTGTGTTATCAATATAGATATTTAAAGAGGTATTAGATAAAGCTGCAAGTAAAAGATAAAGAACTGCTTCAAGTTTAGTGCAAATTAAGTCAGGATAGGATTTTATAGTTACATGAAATTTTATTGATGTGTCATATTTGCAAATCCATCTTATATCAGATTTTATATTTGGAGTTTGAAGATTTTTGATTGATCCATCAGTATAAAAATGTAGTTTATTTGTATTAAGTTGGGAAATAAGGTAGTTAAGATCAGTTAATTGTTTTTGATATATTAATAAATAGATGAGTTATTAGATAAGTTGAGCATTGTAGAATAATAAAATTATTTGTGATTGTAATAAAGAAGGTTGTTAAGAGGAATTGGAATTATGTATATTGATTAAAGCTATGATTTTTCTAAAATCAACTTGAATAATTGTTTGGTCATTTGATTTGTTGATTAAATTGTAAAGTAAATAGAAAGAATAGTAGTTTGGAATAAGGTGATTAGAAGTTAAGAGAAGCTGTAAAAGACCTAAGGTGGTTGGAAAGATTTTAAAGAAAGAAGGTTGCTGAAGAGTGGTTTAATGAGAAATATAGAATAGTTGATAATTTGTATAATAAAATTGATAAAAAAAGAAAGAATTTGAAATAAGTATGATAATATTAATTTGGTTGTATTAAGAAAAAGATTTGTAGAAGGTAGATTTAGAGTAGGCAAAATTAGATTGATAGAATTAGATTGGTTTAGTTGTAGAATTTGGGTGAACCATTGTGGTTGATAACCATTAGTTGATTTATTTGTGCTTAAATATATATTGTTCTATGAAAGAATATTTTTGTTATCTGCAGTTGTAATTTGTTCTAAGAAAATAATTTTATTGTTTCTAAAACTATTAATAGTAATAATAGGTGGGTTAAGAGGAAGAATATCATAGATAGTATAAGAGTTTTTTGGTATTAATGAAGAATAAAGAATGATTTGTAAATTAATTGTAAAAGAGATATTATTTAGAGCAAATTGAGAAAGATGAAAGAATAAAGTATAGTTTTGTGTTTTAAGATAATGTTTAATTAAGATATTAGTTAAAAGTTAAGAAGACTATATTTTAGTTATTCAGCCTTTAATTCATTGTATACTAATGTTTTTGAGAATTGGTAATGTGTTAAAAATATGTTCAGCATTAGTTGCACTAATTTTTTGAATAATATTATTAAAAGATGGTAGATTAAAAGTAAGTAGATTGGTAAACATTATATTGTTAGTGTTTTTGGCTAGTGATAACATTTTTTTGATATGAATATTAAATAAGCGAATAAATTTAGATTGTGTATTTACATGAATTGAAGTAATTTGAAGCAGATATTCTAAAGAAGATTGTAAAATTAAATTAAAGAGTATTGAAATTTGTAAGAGTGTTACTTTTTTGTATTAAATAAGAATAAGAAAGTTTTCAATTTTATTTTGAATTTGATTAAGAGTTGGTATAGAAGAACCTTTACCATCCTAAAAAATACCAAGATAGTGTATAACATTTTGAAATTTTCTAGGAAGAATAAGTTGATTGCTTATTGTAAAAGAAGAAGTTGAGTTTGATGAGAATTTGGATTTAATATGAAGAAGATCAGATTTGAAAGCATTGATTTCTATATTATTAAGTTTATATAATGTAGAAGTATCATTTATAATGTTTTGTATTATATTTGCATTTTCACAATGCTAGGTAGTATCATCTATAAAGGCCAATAGTGAAATTATTATTAAGAAGGGTGTTGTATTTGTTATAATATCAATAGGAGATTGGCATAAAATTTTGAGTAAATAGTTTTTGTATTTTTTGTGAATAAAAGAGAGTATAGAGTTATAATAAATTTTTCATAATAATAATAAATATGTTTTACCTTGTTCAATACCAGAGTTAATTAGTATTGGAAAAATAAAACCATAAGCAGTAATAACTTTAACAAAGTGATAAGAGTGTAGTTTAGTAATAAGGTTGATTTCTGTTGAGAGAATTTCTATTCTTTTGCATGTGTTCTGAAGCCTTAATATGTTAATTTATCAAAAGTCTTAGACATATCTTGAAAGAGAATCCAGACTTCTTTATTATTAACTTTGTAATGTTCAATTGTATTATATAAGATTTGTATAAAAAGATGAGTTAAAGAGTTTTTGGTAGCTGCAAAGTTTAAATTTGATAAGAGATTGTGACTTGAAATAATATTATCTAGTTGGTTTGTGAATATTTTAATAAAAACTTTTTTAAAAGGTTCTATTATTAAGATTGGTCAAACTTGATTTAGTATATAATCACAGTTTGATTTTTTAGAAATTAAAAAGATGTTAGAAGATTTTCAGTCTAAAGAGATTTTTTGCAATTGAAAGTATTTGTTTAAAAAAAGTTAAAAGATGTTTTGTGCTTTGGGGCTAGAAAATTTTATGTATTCATAGCAGGTTTTGAGAGGTCTTGCTGCTTTTTGATTAGGTAGATCAGAGATTAGGTTTTGCTATTCTTGTTCAGATATATTATAAGTAAGGTTTTGATAATAGATTTCAAATTCAGAATGTAGTTTATAAAGTGAGAAGTATTCAAATGATAATGGAATAATTTTAAAAGGATTGGTTTTAAAATATTCAGTAAAATAATGTTTAATTGCATTAAGAATTTTTTCATATTCTGTAAGAAGATTGTTGTTAAGAAATAATCTATCAATATAAATATTGTTGTATTTTTCAAGTATTTTTTTATAAAAAAGTTTAGGTATTTTTTTAAATAATTTGTTTTGATCTTTTATTTTTTCTTTGATTTCATCATATATAAATTGTTGATATTGGTAATTAAGTGCAGTTTTAATAAGTTGGAATTCTTCTTTAACTTGGACTAGAAAGAGTAAAAGTGTTTGAAAAGAGCAGTCTAGGTATTTAGTTTAATATTTGATAAGTAATATATTAAAGTTGATTGAGTCTATATGATTTTTAAGGAATTGTGTTTCTTTATAGCAGAAATAAAGTAAAGAGTGTTTTGATAAAGGTAAGTTTTTGATTTTTTTAATTGTTTTAATTTTTTTAAAAGAAATGTGTTTAGTTGAAAGTTTAATTAATGCTTTGTAAATTTTATTCCATATAATATTAAGTTAATTTTGATTTGCAATTGATTAGATTTTAGAACTGAAGTGTTGAAAATTTTTGGTTGTTTGATTAGTATAGTTTTCAAGATTTTCTTTAGTACAATTTTTTCAAAGAAAGACTTTGCATTTGTGTTGTTTATGAGATTTAGGTTTATTAATTATAATAGAGATTTCTAGAGTTATAATATGGTGATCTGATTTGATTATGTCAGATATAAGAATTTCTGTATAAACAATATTAGTAATAGATAAGTTAGTCCAAATTTGATTAATTCAGCTTTGTATATTGTTATGACTAAAAGTAAAATTATAAGTATTTGGATAGAAAACTTAGAAGATATCTTTAAATTGAAAACTGATTAGGTATTGAATGATTTGACTTTCAGAAATTAATAATTTTTTGAAGACAATCTGTCAATTCTTAAATTTGAAACACTGTTTAGGTCTTTCATAATAATTAATTTGTATTTGTTATTTTAAATAAGGGAAATTAAATAATTTTGAACTTCTTTGCAAAGTTGTTTTTTCTTATAAGTTGAGAAGTATATTTAAATAAGTCTGATTAACATATTTTTGAAATGAATATCAAGACTAATTATATGTCTATTAAAATTATGAGACTTGGCAATATATTTAAAGATTTTTTTGTAAACAAAAATTTCAACTCCAGCTTGATGAGGATTTGTAAATGAGCTTCAGAAACTAACATAGTTTTGGATTTGATTGCTTAAGAATTTGTCTTCTTTGAGTGATAAATGTGTTTCAGAAAATCTAAAAATTTCAAAATTTTCTTCTTATAAGAATTCAGTTAAGGCAAATTTTTTATTAACTTATGAGAGTCCATTAATATTTATTGAACCAATTTTAATTAGAAGAGAAGTATGTTCAGGTGAAATTAATGATAAAGTGTTTAAAAATAGTATAGAAGTGTTTAGATTAGATAATTAATTATATATAAAAAAAAAGGCAGAATTTGTATCAGATATTTTCTAGTTATGAGTAGATAGTAAAAGTAGATGACTGTATGTTTTGTAAAGAAAAGGATCTATTGTAATATGATTTGATAATGTTTAATCTATAGTATTTAAGTAGATATATGTTTCTGTTTTATTAGGGTTTATAAATATTTTTATTGAACTAAAAAAAGAGTGCCATGTAAATATTAAATAAAATTATCAAATATAACTGGTTCCAGTATTTGAGATAAGTTATGGTATTTTATAAATTTGTTGTAGCATTTGTCTATCTTTGTAGAGGTTGAAGCATTGAAAGTAGAGATAGTATTTGTAATATCTTCTACAGAGTTGCTTACTGTTTTAAGTTCAGCTTACAGAGCTGTAAAAGATACCTAAACTGCTTTGTACATTGGGTCTGATTATTATAATCCTAGTCTTTTACTACAAAATGAAGAATTTGACTGATTAATTTACATAAACCTATTAGTTAATTTTATTTTATAATTTTATATTCTAATCTTTAAAAATTCATATCTTAATAAGTTTTTAATCTATTTTAATAATTTTACTATCATTAGAATCAAAAAAACTTCTCTACAATTTTTACTTAATAATTAAAATTAGGTTACTTAATATAATTTTTCATAAACTTAAATATAAAAAAAATTTACCATTAGGTTTATATATAATTTTAAAATACTCTTCTCTACCCTTAACAAATAATGTTTGTGATCAAGTAATTATTCTAGATTATTATAATATTATCATGGCTTTTAAACCATAATACATTTATAAAATTATTCTTGTTTTTGCCTGTTTTTGTTTGTAATTTTTGAAACATTTATATCATATAAATTTTCTGCTTTACAAATCAGATCCAATAAAATTACAAAATCTTGTATAACAGAACAAACACAAAAGACATAATAAATTGTAAAAAAAATATAAATAATACAAAAATTTACTATGATGACTAACTTCTGACCTCTAAGTAAAAGTTTTCAGAATGCAATTTTATTTAAAAAACACAATTGTTAATATTAGATATATAGAGAAATTTTGATATACTATGACATATATATTTTTGGCTAATAGCTCAGAATTTCTTAATATAAGAAAATTCCACTATACTGGTTTATAAGATTTTACCTAACTAAATTCATTCATTTTAGCTGTCCTAGTTCAATAATTCAAAGGTATCTATTTTCAAAAAGTACACTTAAGAATTAAACTATATATTGTTTTACTAATTTGCTTACTGTTATTGAGCTTAATTTTCTGTTTTTTTATAGTATCACTATTATAAGAAATCTTCTATCAATCATGCTGAGTCTAACTTCAATGGTTATAGGCAGATATTTATCTAATTGGCTGATGTAAACCAATTGCCTAAGTAATTTATTTATATAGTTTAAAGTATTTGTTGAGAAACATTGTAAAAGCCATTTCAAGAATGTCTATATTCATTATGCAAAAATAATTAAAAATAATTAGTAACCTTAAGAACTTTACTTAGAAATGAATATTTATTAAGTACTAGTCATATTAACTATATGTAAGCTCTAAATTCTAGAATTACTAACAAAAAAAAAGAAGTTTAAGACATTATGCATAAGATCTAAATCAATGAACTTTCTTAATACCATTTAGCATGTTATTATAACAACAAGTATATACTAATGTTCTTAATTTATGTATTTTTTTATTTTTTTTTTTAAGGTGAGGTTTTGCTCATATCTTTATTGATTTGTTAAAGAAGCCTTCAAGGGTTCTTTAGATATAAATTACAAACTTATTTCAATTACAAATATATTACAAAAATGAAGCTCAGACTATAGACAGATTTCTATCTAATTTATCTGCAATCTAAACCTACTAAAGTGGTTAAAACTCACCTAGATTTGATAATATAAGATATTGTTTGTAGGATAACTGTAAAGTATTCAGTGTACAGACCAAAGGTTAATTTTATGAAGTGCATTTCCTAGTGGTAGGCAGTTGTTATCTTCTGTATGAAGTTGATTAGACAGATCACACAGTTGGCAAACTGTATAGTATAAGTTGTGATATTAATTAAAGTAGTTATAAAATCTTTTATAAGTTGTAACTTTGTTATTTGATGTAATGTTGTTGTTTTTTTTCTATTATGCTAATTTAGTAGCATATGGTTTCCATATATAATCATATATTTTTTGCAATATTTTGGTAAGCAGTTTGGTAGTTATTGAAGTTGCAGTTTGATGAGATATAGTATAAAGTCTGAATGTGGTAATTAGATCTGTTGGCATATATCCTTGTAGTGTAGTATATATGTTGCTTTGTTCTCAATGAGCATTGTTAACTGATAGGCTGTTATATTGAGTTAGTAAATAGATTAGTTGTTGTGATTGTAATTGTGTAATGTCTAGTAGTGAGTTATTATTAATGATTTTAGAAATTGTTTCTGTAATAATACTGGTAAGATTTGTTGAGTTAAAGCAAAGTAGCCAATGCAGTAGGTGTTTTGGTGCCTGGCAAGTAATGCAGTTGTTGTGCTAAAAGCTATCTGGGTATAGTTTATAAAGGCAATATAGTGTTGGTAGGATATTAAGTAGTATTTTGATCTTGAATAATTTGCTTTGATTAAGTGAGAAATTGGTATAGTTATTTGTTTATTTAGTATTGTTGTTAAGATATAACCATGTTGCATTTCAGTCAATTTGTGATGACAATGAGATAATGTTGCTTATATGATGTTGTGATAACTACATGGCAATTATATATGCATTGTGGAAGTTTTTAATAGCTTGTTTAGTCAGTTATTCAATTATGTATTTTCTATATTTTAGAGTATATAAGGTGTTATATAGATTATTGTATATAAAATCAAGGTATGCAGTAAAGTTGTGGTTTGTTGCTAGCTTATCAGCTTTATTGTTAAATATATTGTTACTATGTGCAGGTACTTTGTGAAAAGTAACTGTGTGTTGGTAGGATTGAATTAAGTTGAGTAATGAATGCCAGATAGGCCAGTATGAATAGAAGTATTGTTTATGTACTAGGATTAGATAACTAGTAATTTTGCTGCATTTTGCAATAATTGATTGGGAGTCTGTGTATATTTGTATATTGCTGTTATGTGAGCATATACAAATAGCAGATAGTATTGCTATAAGTTCTGCTTTGTAAAATGATGGCCAGTGTTTAATATGAGAAGAGTATGAGTGATGTATTATGTTATTGTAGATTTGTACCTATTTGATGTTCATAGAACATCAGTTAGTAGTAAGATTAGTAAATGATCCATCTATGTAGAATATGAAGTTAGTGTTTCTCTTATTAAGGTTAGCAATTTCTTGAAATTTAATAGAGAAAGAATTGACTTGAAATAGATTAAATATAGGTGTATTAGTAAGTATAATAGTAGGTGATGATGAAATTAATAAGGGTGATTGTAAAGCAATAGAATAAATAAGGTCTAAGTAGTTTGCATTTAGGTTGAGTTCTTTTGTATTGTTATGTTTTTTCTATTCTAGGAATTTTATTGCAGAATTAGCTAGGATGTTAAAAGTACAGTAATTTTGAATTCTGTTTAAGTTGTATATACATTCTGTGCATTATGTACAATTGATAGTTGAAAGTAGATAAAGGCTGGTGTGAAAGGGGTTATGTTTGGTTAGCCAGTATGTAATTGAAATAGTATTGTTATTAGTATTATATTTGCATGCTTTTCCAATAATTATTTCTTGGTAGTTATAGTCAAAGGTAATTAGCCATAGTTTGGATTTGGAGTTACAGTGGCCTGTTGTAAATGACAGAGAATTAAAACTAAAAAGGTTTAGTAATAAGTCTATTTGTTTGATATGGTTGTCTGTGATAATTTTGTTTTCTAGTATAGTAAACCATTTAGGTTTTCTTCCAGTTGGAATTTGTCCAAGTTTGAGTAAGATGTGTGTTCAATCTAGAAGTGTAGAGTTATCAAATAATATAAGTTGTTCAAGATATAAAATGTATTTGTTATATAACTATTTTTTAAAGTTGTTATAGTCAGGATGTGTATGTAAAAGAGTTTCAATTGGGGTGTATGGTTATATTAGTATATAGGGTTGTATTGAGTAAGCAGAGATTGTGAACTGCATGTGTCTAAAAAGTTGGATTATTTAGAATGCTGTAGTATGTTTATTGGCTCCATCTATAAGAGGGTTGGGATGTTAAAGAATGTTAATAGTTGATCAAAGGTTATTTTGAAGTTGTTGTAGTCTTATTTAGATAGTGACTTCAAGTAGGTCTGTTTTGTTTAGTTAAAGAAAAAAATTTCTGATATAATGTTGTAGCTATATGTCCTATACATTCTTAATTCCATATATGTTGTGGTTAAGCATTGTACTATTGGGAGTAGTAACTAAGAGTTTGAATTTGTGTTTGGCTACAGTAAGGTATTTTGACAGGATCTTGTTATATATGTTGTGAGGTATGACTATATTATGTATTCAATATTCAAAAATAGGTATAATAATATTATTAATAACATAACTAGTTTATTTGTCTGTTATTTGTTTAGTTTGTATAATGTTAGTTAATTTTAATGTTTCTTGTACAATTATTTTGGATATGATGGATTGTGTATTAGTCACTGTGTACTAGTATCCTAAAAACTTTAAAGGTGTATTATAAGGCTATATTTGTATAGTAGTGTTCATAAAGTTAAATGTAGGTATAAGTTTTGTATTAGATATTAAGGTAGATTTGTTTGGGTTGACTTTGATGTTAGCCATCTGATAAAATGTTAAAGCTGTGTTAAGAATGTTTAAAGTTGTTGTTAAGAGTCTGCAATTCACAATATATTATCTATATAGGCAAGAGTAGAGATATTAGTTTGTATTTGTTAGTGTTTAAGAAGAAATAGTAAGATTATTCTTGTTGAGGCAGTAGTGTATTCTTTGAATTTTGTATAGATATAATGAATTAATAAGTCATAATATATTCTTCATAAAAAAGGAGTAATGGTTTCTCTTTGGTTAATTCTATCTTCTACTGCATATATAGGTGTTAGACCAAAGTTGGTAATAACTTGATTAGTGCATGAAGATAATAAGTTAATAATTGTAAGAACAATAAATAAAGAAAGTTTGATTCTGTATAAGGCTTTTTTTAGAAGAGTGATGTTAACAGAGTTGTAAGCTTTGCTCATATCTTGTGATAAGAACCAGAATGGTTTTTTGTTACATATTGCATCTTTGATAAAGTTGTTAAGTATATGTATAGAGGTATTTGTACTGTTGCCAGACAGCACAACATAGTTGTAGGGGTTGAGTATTAGATGTTTTGATAGAATAGATGAAAGTCTGTTTGTTAGTATTTTTGTATATAGTTTTTTGATATGTTTTATCAAGCTGATAGGATGTATGTTGTTATGATTTCTATCAAAGTTTGGCTTTTTTAATATTGGGTAGATTCTACTATTTTTTTATTATTTAGGAATATTGTTTGTATTAAAACATTTGTTAAGTAGATGTGTAATTGCATGTAATATATGTGGTCCATAATGTTTAAGCATTTTATAACTTATTCCAAGAGGTCCACATGCTTTGTTGTTAAACAGTTGTTTAATAGTATATAGGACTTTCTCTGTAGTAATTGGTTGTAAAAGTAAGATATATCAGTTCATATTAATAGAAGTTTTAGGTTAATATTCATTATCCCAGTATATGCTAAATGTCTCAATTTGATAAGGTTGATGTTTTGTTCATTGATAGAAGTGTTGTTTTACATATAAAAGTATAGTTAGAGGGTCAGTTATTATTACATTTTTTGTTCTGATGTTATGAAGAATTATTGGATCAGTATATCAATTAAGAATGCTATTGATTATTTTAGTTGGTTAAGTTAGTAATCATTTATATCTATTATCAATTGCTTTGTTAATATGTTGATGAAGGTGTTGGGAATTTTCTAAGCTTCTAGCATAATATATAGCCTTTTATGATTGTTTTATTTAGGAGATCTATTATGATAATGATTGTGATTCTGAAGGAGAGTTTGGTATGTTGAAATCATGTTTTTGGTTAATATTATAGATTTGGTCAATGATAGTATTAATAATTAGTTGATGGTGTTTGAATAAGTTTTTAACATTATCAATAATATTACCAATTTGTTTGAGGTCCTTATAGAGAGCTGTTGCTTTGGATGAAAAAGTATAAAAAGAATATTTTATAATATATTTTTTGTTAGGTATATGTTGAAGAGCAGTATTTATAACAGATATGTATATTTTGTGCCAAAGTTTTTCTAATATGTCTGTTTCTAGTGTGATTGAGTTAATGTTATTGTTTTGCATATTAGTATCAATTTGATTAGTAAATTCTTTCTATTTCTCTTTTGTTATTATTTGATAGTTAAAAGTCTTCTTTTGTATTTGTTTTTCTGTTTGGATTTAAGTACGAAAGGAAATATCTATTGTGATATTAGAATTTGATGATCATTATTAGTAGCTTTTGATGAGTCATTTAGGTAAAATTTGTTAAAAAAAGAGACTGTGTGTTTACTGACCTATATGTAGTCGATTCTGCTTTAATATCTACTACTTTGCCAAGTAACATTAGTGTTGTTAATATGGCTAGCCAGGTTATACATATTTGTATTATAGAGATAGTTAAAAAGTTGATATTTGGTTGCATTAGAGATAGTAGTTAGAATAGTTAAGTTAAAATTACCAAGGACAATAATGTGTAATTGTTGCTATAAGGCTTGTTGTATCTATGTAATAATGGTTGATTGCGTTTGCTATCATGTTAGGTTGTTGGTAAATAAGAAGTAAGTTGAGATGATTCTAAACTTGTAATCATGTTTGAAAAACAAATTTATTGCAATAGCTTCTCCTGGATGATTAAGTATATTGTGAATATGTGATTACAAGTTATTATAGATTAGAATGCATGTATCCTCTTTAGATATGAAGCTGTTTGATCAGTATTAAATAAAATATTAGTTGTTGTAGAATTTTTTGTTTTTAGTTTTTGCTATTTTGGTTTTAGTTAAGCATATTATTTCTAAATTGTTTTGAAGACAATATTCTTCTAATAGAAGTTTTTTTTCTATATTATTAAAACCTTGAATATTGTAAGTAGTAATGTTAAGATTAAGTGTTTTGTGTGTTTGAGATTTAAAAGAAGTGTCAAGGTATTGGTATAGGAGCTTTTGACTAATAAAAGTATATTCTGGTAATAAGTGCAGTTTGAAGGATAGATAGATATGGGCTTTGCTAATGTTAGCATTAATGAAAAAAATAGTGTAATGTGTAAGATTATGTTGTTGAAGATGTTTAAGAAAAGAACCAATAATTTGATCTTATAGGATTAGAGATAGATTGAAGTATATAAGAAATTTGTTGTAACAGACTTCAGAATTGTAGGTATGTAAGAGTTTATATTTAATTTTTTTGGAATTTATATTGTAATTCTCAGAGTAATGTGGTAAGATGATCTCTGAGAATGAGTATTTGTCTTCTACTAAGATGCTCACTGTTTGAAGCTCGGCTCTTACAACTGCAAAGAGTTTCATAGCCTGCTCTGTGCATTGAGTCTGACTGTCATTTACTTAGTTCTTCATATAATTTATGTATTCTTAATATTATAAAGTTGTTGCTAATATATATATGAGTATTATTGTTTTATTAATTATATAAGTCAAAAGTCATGTTGTATTTCTAATAACAAACATGATAATAAAGATTAATTTTTTCAGAACATAATTAATAAATAAAAATAGATTCACTAATAATTTATTCACTTATTAACTCTTTAATAGGTTCAGGTTTTTATAATTAAGATTAAATTTATTCTGCTTTATGCATATTTATCTGTTTTTCTAACTTTATGTAATAAATTTTTTGCATGTGATTATTGGTTTGTAATCTTCTTTTAGTGAAGTTTTCTTTTTTCTTTTAGCAGTATTAAAATAATAAAAATTTTAAAAACTATGTAATTTGATTGGTTAATTCTCGGGCAAACTGGTTAGAATTAAAAATGCTAATAAAATTAAAAAAATTGATAAAATTAAATATAGTGATAGGAGCAAACAAAGAACTTATGACTAAAAAAGTTTCATCTGCAACTCTCTGAAAATCCATCTTCCATTCCTGGTTTTGCGCAACAACGTTGCGCAGCTACTTATTTTTAAAAAATTTTCCTATGGTCCCGAGAGGGTGCAATTATAAAGATCTGACTGTACGCAGTTTCATTCTTATTGGCTAATGTTTGTAGATCATTTGGTGACGTTACACAAAAAGGTAAGATTTCAACTATAAATTTAAATATAAAATATAGATTTTTAATATGTTGTTCCTGATAGCCTTTGTAAATGTGTATCTGGTTAAGCTCAATAACAAACCAATGTTTTTAAACTTATTAATGATTTGTATATTAACCAAATCGCTTACTAGCTAATACATAGTTTAATAATAAGATAAATAATGAATAACATCAATGAATTAAGCAATACACGCATATGGAGAGTATAGACAGCATAAAAAATCAAACAATAACTATAGAGCAAAGCATGTAATCATATAATACATATCTTACGTATGCTCTATATTTAATATATTGTAGTTTTTAAAAACTTAATCGAATAACCTATATTCAGAAAAATGTTAAAAAACCAAATGTAAGTATTGTTTGAATCGCTATTTTCAAGGGTTTAAAAAAAGCTTAGTACTTATTAGCCAAGGTACGAATTACCTTGCCGATTGCTGAATTACCTTAACCTATAAGACCAAAAGTGCACCCCGTCGCTAACTTCTGAATTATTCCTCCGTTCTCCGAATTATTTTTACTATAGGTAGAATGAAAGGTGTAGTTTCAGAATTTTTATGTGCCAATTCGTTTTCATGGTTGCCAATTCGTTTAAAATCAGATGGTATATGCATGTAATATGTGACGATACATTTAGTGATTGGCAAATCAAAATTAAAGCTCGCTATGCTTTCATACGTACCAGACTTTAGACTATCTTCGTAAATAATAAACATTACATTGATCATGCCGAAATCAATAATTTATCGAATCGGCAGAATAACCATTCAGTTAATTGTTTATAAGGTGTCCCAGGAATAATGATAACAGATGTAAAGTTTTGTAAATTTTGACCCGGCTGGGTTATGAAAATCGATTTATTTTATATACTGTCAGAGGTAAAACCGACACCTCATAGAGCCTGCAAAATGGACGTCATTGTGGCATACTTACCTAATTAGAGTTGC
>CAJVQA010007189.1:0-14072 GCA_910591915.1 Cetraspora pellucida | reverse complement strand
CCCCAGTTGGAATTGAACTGACAACCTTGCGAATGCGACCTGGGAGTGCTAACCACTGCACTACTGACCCGCAGGTCAACTATATATAATTAAATTTTTATATAGTCACACTCTATATAGTTTATTTTTATATAAGTATTTAAAATTATAAAACAGATTTAAATATAGGAAATCATCTTTTTTATAGTTACAAATTGCTTATAATTACTATTATCATAAAATTTAATTTTTTACTTAATTTTATTAATAATAAACTTCTTTATAATTACAAATTTTTAAATAATATAGGTTATTAAATCTAATTAGTTTATATTTATATTTATATATATTTAAAATTTATTATTAAAAATTTCAAAATCTTTAATAGTAAATATCTTTTAATCTACCAAGCCAATTTGAATAAAATAACTACCAAAATGGTTATCTTAATGAGCTGATTCTAATTAATACAAAATTACTAAAATCTATTACAAAATTCTGAATTGTCAATATTTTGTATTACTTTAAATTTTTTTTTAAATATTAAGATAAGTACTTGTAACTCAAAATTTTATTAATATATAGTACATTTAGCTAATAGTTGCATTACAACTACAAAGAGCAATCATAAAAAGAGTATACAACTAGTCACTTATACAACTTTAGTTATTGTTTAATTTAAGTAATCTGTCTAAAGGTTTTACACTAGTTGCTATACCTGAAATCTGCTTGTAAGTTCTTTATTTAAACACTTTAGTTTCTGTATTCATCTATCTACCTATATTTACCAAGATGTTTTAGTCAATACTGATACAAATATACCATGATCACTAAGTCTTTAAAGTAGTTCACTTATATAAGAAACCTTTGTCCTTGTACTAAATTTTCTAAAATTTTTTGTATTCTATTTTTACAACTGATCTAATATTACTATAGCTAAGACTAATATTTGCAGTTAGGACATATTATTAAACCATTATGCCCTTGTAAAGTTTACTTCAACCTTGGTATTAACTTTATAACATATTTCTACTACTTTGGTATTTAATTTAAATTTTATTAGGCTGTCAATCCAAATAGCCTAGAAAGGTAGATTATAACTATATACTTTTGGTTTATATGTTCTTTAGCATATACTCTTTTTTTCTAAAATCTAAAAATTCTAGCAGCCTGGTTGGTTCATCTGCTTCCTTTTCAAAAACCAGTATATTTGCTCAGCTTCACAAGTTCTAGCTCTATTTTATAGTTTAGTTTTTACAATAGTATTGTTTAAAGTTTAGACTATCTTTCTACTTAGATCTTCCAAGTAGGCTTTCATTTTTCTATCTGGTTTTTGTGATTTGCACAGACTAAAGACTTATTTTAGATATTTAAATATCTGTAATAATACAAATCATTAATAATTTTAGAATACTAATATTATATTTTAACAATTTTGTATTCATTAGAATTAGCTTATTAAGACAAACATTTTGATAATTAGTTTATACAAATTAGTTTAGTAAAGCAAAAAATATTTACTATTGAAGATTTTAGAATTTTAATAGCAAATTTATAGTTATACCTCTATATAATTACCAAATTAAGGTGTAACCAACTTGATAATTATATAAAGGTCTAACTGTATATTATATTTACTATACAAAAAACTTAATATTATTTTATTAACAAATTTAACAAGCTACTAAAAAAAGATGTGAATTACTTTTAACACATCTTAAATAAGCTATAAAAAGTATTTTTAACTAATACAAAGCTCTTATTTTATTACAGATTTTAATTTTATTAAACAATATATATAATTTTACTTTTATAACTAAACTGCATACTAACTAACTAATTAAGCTTTGTTTGATAGCTTTTAATATATACAATACTAACTACAACTATATATTAATACTCAATAGTATAACTTTCTTAACTCTTTTATAACAAAAAAAGAAGTTTTTTAAACCTTATTAAAATTTTTTAATAAAAAGCCTACAAACCTACAAGCATTAGTTATAAAATATTTAAACATGCAGATATTATTTGTATTAAAGTTATTACAGCTTTATTTAACTGTTATTTTAACTTAAATTAAATTTCTAAACAATAAAAACATAGTAGAATTTATCTTATTTTAAAACATAATATATTCAATACATAGTAACTTAAACTTTATCTACCTTATAAGTTTTATTAAACAAATTTAAAAAGTTAATATAAAAATTATTATTACTAGAATCAGTACTATGTTTTCTCAATATTCTATTTTTTTATTATACAATTATGTTGCTTTACCTAACAACAGTATATCTATATCAATTTATCTATTTAATTTTTTTTTTAATATTAAGGTAAGGCCTTGCTCATATTTTATTAATAATTTTAACTATATATTTTAGTACAAAAGTACTGAAATAAACTAAAGTTGTTTGTAACAATATAAAAATTATATGTAAGAATAAGAACTTAAACTAGTTTATCTGTAATCTAAATTAATTATAATAATTAAGATCTATTTAGATTTGGAGTGTTAGTATATAGTTAGAGTGAATATTGTATTTAATTTAGAGAATTGATCAAATGTTAATTGCTTAACCAATTAGTAGACATATATTAAATTGTAAATGAAGTTAATCTGCAATGCTACATAGGCATAAATATGTATAAGCTTAGTAATATTATTTGAAGGCTCTATAATTTTGGAGTTGTATATCAGTATTACTAATATTATTTTGGTATCTGAATGGAATTTGGTTATATTTTTTCTAATTAGAAAATTCAATATAGTATGATTTTCAAATTAGTTTATAGATTTGTTTATTAATATATAAAAATATTTGAATTACTAATTGTGAAGCTAATTGTAAAGGTATATTAAAGTTATAAATAACTTTAAAGAGTAATTTAGTTATAAGTTTTTTAAGTATAATATCTATAAAATATAGATTGTATTGAAATAGTACGCGATTAAAGCATAAGTAATAACATATACTAGAACATAATTCTTGAAGTTAAAAAGATAATATATTCAGTTGGTCTTAAAAAATATTTGGTTAACAGATATGTAGATAATATTAAAGAAAGTGTTATGTATATTAGAGCATGTACACCAGTGTGTAGATGAGTTAAAAAGATTGCACTTGAAGTAATTAGTATTAATAAAGATAGAGGAATATTTGTTATAAAGAAAAAATTAAGTAAGTAGCTTATTTAGTAAGAATTTAAATTTAAAAGCTTTGAGTTGATTAAGTTTAAAACTGGTATAATAGAATGTAGATTTTTAATTGTGATTAAGATAAAGCCAAGAAAAGGTTTAGTCTATGAGATGGTTTAGATAAGTCCATTTACTGTTTTTTTTTTTGTAAGAACCACATTGCCAATATATATAGTTTGTATATATTTTTAATAAAATATCTAGTTGGTAGTTTGATAAAGTTTTGTTCTTATTAAAAAATATAATAAGAGTTATAAATATTAGTATAATTAAAGATAAGAGGTTAAAGAAGTATATATTGTTTTGCTAAAAGTCTGCAAAATTGTTAAAAGAATTATCAGTATGGGCTTGAACTTTGTAAAAGGTAATTTGAAGATTAAAGGATTTTATAATATTAAATAAGGTATGCTATAAAGCCATGTACTAAATTTGAATAACTTATGTATTTGGTTTAATAATGTGTAAAATTTTGAAATAACAGATTGTGAATCTGTATAAATATTAATAAATAAATTGCAGAGTACAGAAGATATTGTAGATAGAATTAAAACTAATTTAGCTTTGTAAGATAATGACTATAAACAGATTTGAACTAAAAATTTATGAATAATTTGATTTTGTTCATTAATTTGAACCTATTCAATATTTATAAAACATTGTTCTAATCTAATATTAATAATAGAACCATTAGTATAAAAAATAAAGTTATTATTTGTAGAGTTGAATAAGTATATGTTTTGAAGTTTATAAGTGCAGTTGTTTAGTTTAAAATTTTCTAAAATGCTAGAATTGTGTATAATATAAAAGGTATATATAAAGGGTATTTAATAGTTATTAAGTATATAAGATCAATGTAATTGGCATTAAGTTTAAGGTTGTTAAAGTTTTTTTAGCTAAAAATATTAATAAAATAATTGCAAATGTATTAATAGTATATATTTGGTTAATTTTATTTGAGTTAATGTAACATTCTGTATATGATTTGTATTCAATAAGTAGAAGTAGATAATATTGATTATAATTTAAATTAATATTAGATTTCTAATATATAATCAAAAATAAATTAGAGATAGGAATATATTTGCAGATTTTGTTAATAATAATTTCTTTATTATTGGAATAATAAGTAAGGAGCCAAGGTTTTGTTTTTAGTAATAAAATATGTATTGTATGTGAAAGAATTGGTGCCAGATGATTAAAAGTAAGATAAGATAGTTTTGTAATATTTATCTGATATAATTTTGTTTTCAAGAGAAATAAACTATAAAGGTTGTTTTTCTTTTGTTAGTTGATATATTTTTGGTAAAAAATGTTGCTATTTAAGTAAGATGCTATTATCAGCAGTACATAGTTGCTCTAAATATAGAATATTAAGTTTTTTTAATTGTTTTTTAATTAATAATCTGTCAGTTATCTGGACAAAGATCATAGTGCAATGTGATGCAAATCACTATGTAATTTACTATAAAGTGAATGCAGTATACACTTATTTAAAACTTTTTTAGTACTAAATTAACAGTTAAAGTTGATAATTGAAAGTTGTAGAGCTTATTAAGATGCATCTAATGATGGTTAGATTATCTAAATTGGTCTAGTAGATGCCAAGAAATTATCAAAAAACACTTGGCTAACTATATAAAATTCTATATAAAATTCTATATAAACAATAGTCCATTTATATAGAATTTTACATAGTTAGTCAAGTGTTCTTTAACAATATTTTGACATTGACTAGACTGATTTAAATAATCTAATCATTATTAGATATGCTTCAGTGAGCTCTACAACTTTCAATTAATTGACTTGGACTATTAACTTAGACTGAAACAAGTTTTAGATAAGTACATGCTGCATTTCATTCTATAGTAAATTATATAGTAATTTACATTATGTTATATTATGATTTTTGTCTAGATGACTGGCTGATCATCAATTAAAAATAATGTATTTTAGATGTTATATAAGTATAAGATCGATTGGTTGACATGTATTATATATGGTATTTGGTTATAATATATTGTAATAAGCAAAAATTGTAATATTGAGATGCTAAAACAACTAAATAATTTTGAAATTAAAAGCAAGTTTGTTGTATCTATAGATAATGAGTTGGTTATATTGAAGGATATTGGTAGTAGACCAGAGGTTGTTTTAAAATTGTTGCAGTTTAATCTTAATTATTGTGTTAAGAATGTTAGGATTATTAATTCATTATTGAAAATTAGTAATATGATATTGCAATTAGATGTTCTAAATATTATAAATATTGTGAAAATATAGATTGAACATAGAGCTATTAGAAAAGGATTTGAATAGGTTGAATTTATGTTTAACTATAGTAAGGTATTTGACTAATATGCTGTTACATATAAAGTATAAAAGAATTAATAGTTGATATAATTACTGTATTAATGATATATACTATTTGTTTTTTAGTAATTTTTTTTAACACTAGTAATGTTGATTAGTTGGATTGCTTTAGCTTAAATTAGCTGACTTTGTTTGGATATAGATTCATTAAGTGTAAACTAGCAGCCCAGAAATTTAAATAGTTGGTTGGCTAGAATAACTTTAATTGATAAATCAAAAAAGGAAAGTTCAGTAGTAGATGATGTATTAAAAACCAAAATAGATTTGGCTAAGTTAATTTGTATATTTGTTATATGATAAAAAAATAATACTATTTTGGTAATTGATTTAAGTTCATTTTTGGATTGTGCTATCCAGAAGGTATTATTTATATATGCTAATACAAATATAAAAATTTGTAAATTCTGTAATTAAAATAAAGTAAAATTAGTTTTTTATAAGGTATATAGGATGAATTCATAAAAATGATTAGCAATTTTACTAGTAAAAAAGACATAGTAAATTCTTCAGAAGAGTAATGTAATTGTTTCTTTTTAGTCAATGCCATTTTTAATTGTATAAGTATTTATAAGTCCAAGGTTGGTTATAATACAATTATAGTAATCAGTAAGAAAATCAGTTAGGATTTTAATAAAATGTTGGGGCATTTGTAGTCATGATAAGGATTTTTCAAAAAGATTAAAGTTGACAAAGTTATAGGTCTTACTCATGTTTTGTGTGATAGTAGCAGAATTGTTTAGAGTTGCAAAAAACATCTTCTATAGTATTGTTTAAAATATATATTAGAATTGATATACTATTGCCAGGAAGAGCAATAAAATTATAAGAAGATAGAATAAAATATTGGATAAAGATACTATTGAGTCAGGGGTATAGTGACCTAGTGAAGTAGTCAGGTTGTCAACCCTTCAAATAGTAAGTTGGATGTTCAAATCTCATTGATGATGAAAATTTAAATAATCACTTATGTAATATTCATATTACAGCAACTGTTACTAATGATTGGGTTAGAATACCTGTAATGGTAGTCACACCAGCATAACTGGCAGGTTATGGGGCATCTGTATAAATATAGTGTTATATAGAGAAATACAAATCAACAAATCAGGCAGTGCAAACACTAGATAAGTCCTTGTAGCTGTGTAAATCTATTGAAATTAGATAACAAGAAGTTCATTTGGAAAGACCTGAGTAGAGAGGTAGCTGGATCTTTGATGGCCCTACTGTAAAAGCTAGCCTGAAGAAACAGATATTAAGGTTGTAGTACTTAGTCATAGTAGCTGAACAGGCAAGAACCTTCAGGTTAGGAGTTTTAGGAGTACCACCAACCAGGCCACCAGAACAAACTAGAAGAAAAGGATATTGGGCTGACCCAATATACTGATGGACTGGTTATAGTTCTATATGGGCTATCTGGATTAAGAGTTTGATAAAAAGATAGATGAAAAGGCAGAGGTATACTAAAGTACTGGAGTTATGCTATGAAGTAGATGTTGGGATCTAAGTAAACTCTACAAGGGCATAGCAGTTTAATGGTTAACCCTAACCACAAGTGTTGGTTCTGCTATAATGATATCTAGATTAGCTATAAAAATGAGTACAGAAGGCTCTGAGGGGTTTACCTCAAGAATAAATTAGTCCTAAGGTTGAGACAATGATCTGGACATCTGGGTATGACCTAGTAAGTTAATACAGATTACAGATTCAAAGAGTTTAAAGTAGAACATCCAAGCAGAAGTGTTAGATATAGCAATTGGTGAGGAACCTTCAAGTGGACTTTTTAAATAGGTAATATAGAAAAGTTACACATGTAGCCAATTGTACTCTCTCCTGTAATGGTTCATTGAACCACAATATCGATAAGTGATTAATAAAAGTCAAAAGATCAAAGAGGTCATCTTAATATCAAAAAAAAAAGATACTATTGAGTCTATTAGTAAAAGGTTTTATATAAAGTTTTTTAATATGTTCAAGAAGACTAATAGGTTTTGTATTAGTAAAATTGCTATCAAATATAGATTTTTTGAATATTGAAAATAATTTTTTTTCTTTTTATTGCTTGGATATGTGATTTAGTTCAAGATATTTGTTAAATAATACAGTTATAGCTATTATAAATATAGGGCCTGTATGTTTTAGCATTTAATAGCTAATATCTAATAGATCACAAGCTTTGTTATTAGAAAGTTGGCTTAGGGTTGTAGAAAAATTTTTTTTAGTAAAATTAGTGAGAGCATATTGGTACTAATCAGATTCAATATTAGCTTTGGGTTGATATTCATCTAACTAAAATGAGTTAAAGATTTGAATTTACATATGACAAGAAAAAATCTATTGATTAAAGTAGTCCTGAATATGTTGTTTAATAAGTGGAATTTCTGTAATAATATCAGTATTAATTTTGATGTTATTAAATCTAACAAAGTCACAATGTCAATTAAGTATATTGTTAATTATTGATATAGGTTTGTGTAAGAGTTTAGAACATCTTTTTGCTATATTATTATTAATTTGTTCTTTAATGTTTTTAATGTTTCTAAATTGCATATGTAATATAATAATTTTCATTCTATATTAGCTAAAAAGATCTATTCAGATAGTAGTGCATAGTTACTTGGTATAAATAAAATATTAAGATGATAAGAAAAGTTAAGTTTATGATTATTTAATTATATTAAGTAGATATAGTTAATTGTTGCTAAATAGAAGCTTTGGTTTGTCTAATGATGTTTTTAAGTTTTTTAAAATAGAAGTGTAATTGTGATACTTTTGAGAAGACTATATGTTAGAAGTTGTATACAGTAAATTTTTTATTTAGAATATGTGTATATGTAGCAAAAATAATACTAGTTTGAATTTTGTGCCAGGTTGCCTTAATAAAGATAGTTATTTGAGTTGAAAGAAAAGTGTAAGTTGATTTTAGATTAGATAAAACTTGCTCAGTAAAGTTTTGCCAAAGTTTATTATTTATGTATTGTATTAGAATATTCTTCTTTTAGTATTAGTAACAGCTCTTTATTATCTATAAAGGTATAAAAGAATTTCTATATAGAAATAATAATGTTGTGATTACTACAGATGCTAGTATTTGGATTATCAGTAGTATATAATATAAGTTAGCATAGTAAAGAGTTGTTGGTTCAAATGTAATTAATACAGCTATTGTATTGATTATTATGCCAGGTAGGTGTTAAAGTATTAATGTAAGTAACCAGATTATATATATTAATATGCTATAAAAAATAAAAAAGTTTTAATTTAATAGAAGGAGATTGAAAATCATTAGTTGCATTAAAGTCTTTCATGACAATGAGTAGTATATTTTTATGTTCTGCTTCTTGTATCTATTGTATAATAGTATTTTGAACCAGGAGTCTAAGTTGTGAATCATCACATAATAAATAGATAAATATAATATAGAATTTAAAATTATGTTTAAAGAATAGATTAATTGCAATTGCATAATCATAAAATTGAAGAATATTGTATATATGAGGTTTAAGATAATTTTGTATTATAATTGCAATTCTAGCTTTAGAGCTATCACAACATAACCAATAATAAGAATAATATAAAGATTTTTGTAATTTTATAGTTGCATTATCTTGGAATATTTTTGTTTCAATTATACCAATAATGTTTATATTATAGAATAGACAGTAATCTTTTCAAACTTGCTGTTTAAGGTCTTTATTATATTCTTTTACATTATATATACATATTTTTAAGAAAAATAGTTGATAGAATATAGTTGATAAATTAGAAAAATGAAAAATATTATGATAATATAGAGTGTTATTAGTTTTATTACTGAGATTAGATATGAAAATAAGAAAAAGTTGTCTAAAGATACTGATATAAAGAAGACTGATATTGATATATTTGATTTTAGTTGAATGTTTAAATAATGTCAGATGACTTGAACTAGTAAAATAAAGTGATTAGATAGAGGTTTAGGTTTAAATAGAAGGTAAATATGAGCTTTACTATAGTTATTTTTAATAAAAATAGTTAATATATAGGATGTTATCAATTAAAACAACCCTTTTTTACATATTTCTCATTTTGAGATAATTGAGTTTAATTACTTGTTTTGAATTTTGGACTGATCTAGGATTAATAAATTTCACGATTTTGATTGGTTAAAGGTAACAGATGACTATCGAGTAATCTCGTAATGTGTTGGCCTTGGGCAGCCTTGTGTAATTTTTCTTTAACATTATCTTAATTTTTTATTATGCAAATCAACTTTCATTTATAATTGAAAAATGTCAATCAAGTCAAAATTTATATGATTTCAATAAAAACTCATTTTTCGAAAAATTGCAAAAAAAGGCTGTTTTAATAGATAATGCCCCATATAGGCACAAAAATTATCTGGTAAGTAGTCAAAGCTATAAATATGTTATAGGAAGGAAATAATATTTTGTAGATGAAAAAGTAATAGGAAGTTGTTATATAAAAAGAATTTGTTATAACAGATATTAAGTTGAATATTGTTATAGTATAGTTCAAATATAATAATATTATCATAGTCATTTAAGATAGTATTTATTAGTTAAAAATAGGCATAATTGAGTTCATTATTCTTAATAATTAAGTTAGTATTTGATGTATTATTGTTTGTTAAAAAGAATTTAGAAGAAATGAGTATAGATAGATAGTAGATATAATCTGATAGTTATAAAAAGAAGTATTTAGATAAGAGTCAAGACTCATATGATAAATGTATATAGCATTCACTATAATTAAGTTTTATTAATATTTTGAATACATAGTTAAAGTTGTTATATTGAGAGAAGTTATAATGATAGATATGTTTTAAAAAGGAGTTAAGTATTTGTAGATGTAAAAGTAAAGGTAGTTTAAAGCATGCTAGCTATTAATTATAGCATAAATCTAGATTATATAATGTATTATTGAATGAATCTTATAATACTTTCTTAATATAAGATTATAAAATAGAGTTTAAGAAAATAGAGCATTCTTCTGTAGTTTTACTTACTATATACTTACTCTTACAGTTGTGAAAAGTTTTATAGTCTGCTTTGTATGTTGAGTCTGATCATCATTAGCTTGGATTTTTATATAATTTATCTACTTAATAACCTTATTAAATATGCATTATATAACTATAAACTAATTTAATTTTTATTTCAAGATATGAGCCAAGCATATAATTCTGTTAATTTTACTCTTTTCTAAAAGTTTTTATAATGCTTTACTCTTCTTTATTCTATTATTAATATTATTATTAATATACTTACTAATTAATAATATTAAATTATTACAAATCTAAGTCTTACTTCATCATATTCTGTACTCAATAGCTTTTAATTAAAAAAAACTATTATTCTCTTTTATAAAAAATTTACTAAAATCTATTTATTTTATATATTCATAACAACTTTAAAGATTATATTATATAAGTTGCTTGATTAACTAATTTTAAATATTATTACAGAGTTGCAACCTTTTTGGTACAATACAACCAAGTAACAAGATCACCTAATATAGTAATTAACTATTGCAAATATATATAAGATAAAGGTATAATAGTTTACTTTACTACATAATAGCAGGCAAATAGTTTAAAATAGTAACAGTATATAGATTAACTTTTATTAAAAAACATATAGTGATAACCTTGCCTATAGGAATTATCCTAGAGAGAAAATATTATTTTTACAAGTTAGAAATAAAGATAAAAAGATCTAGATTGAAATATAAAAACTTAAAATTGGCAAAAAAGAAGAAAAAATACTCTTTATATATCTTTTATCTAGCAAAGATAGTAGGGATTCAAGCAATATTATTTGATACAGTACTTAGAATAATGAAGGTTTAAACAATATTAAATATTATTATATTTTGAATAGTAGAGGTTCAAACAATATTAGATATTATTGTACTTAAAATAGTAAAAATTTAAACAACATTAAATAATATTATGCTTGAAATAGTAGAAATTGTGCAGAAGCAACTGAAAATATTGTTTATATTATTTGTTATTTGTGTTTGAAACACTTGAAGCTTGTGTTTAGATATTTGAATTTGTGCAAAAACACTTGAAATTTGTGCAAAATACTTAAAGTTTGTGTAAAAACATTTGAATTTTATATCAGAGCTATTTGGAATTCTTGTGCTATAGCACTTAGCATAGTAATTTGATGCTAAAATATATAATACTTGTACAGAATACTTGAGGTCTGTAAGATGATAGTAATATCACAAATGTTACTTAGTGTTATATAGCTGTATTACATTTCTAATACTCAATTAAGATCCTTTTATATGATATAACTATTAGCTAACTAATAACTAATAATAAATATAATATATAAAATATAATAATAAATATATATATAACTACTAATATTATTATATAATAGGCTATGCTAAAATCTACTTTGTAATAATATTAAATATATAACAAGTTTAATTTACATTGCTTAGTTTTTGCTTATATAGATAATACTCTTAGAATTGCATCTTTATAACAAGAACTATTATAAATTTTATTTGTAGTTGAATTATTCTTTAATATAGCTAACCTACAAATTAGCTTTTCTAAATTTATACTTATAACTAATAACAAATAAACTAACTTTACTTTTATTATATATAATAACTATTTTCTTAATTTTCATTTACCAAATGAAGTATTTAAATTTTTTAAATATTAGTTTTCATTTAATAATAAACAAACTAAACAAACTAAACAAACTAAACAAACTAAACTTATTATTGCAAAATTATTACATTTTATTAAAATTATAAGCATCAAGCAAATTACTAACAAATATGCATATTATATTATTAATACTATTATAATCTCTACAATAGAATATTGCCTTTATAACATTGTTTTTAATCAAAATATATATAACAAAATCTGCATAAGTTATATAAGATTTGTAAAAAATAAAGCCAAACAGTTATATAATTTCTACTAGCATATTACTTTACTTTCAGCTATATAATATCTGTAATATATAGAATATTTAATTATAACATCATATTACAAACTTTACTAAAATGCTTAATTTATTTGATCTTTTAGAAATAAGTACTTGTATTAGCTTTTAATAATATTAAAACAACTTGTAATCATCTATTAGTATTTTAATATATAATAATTTTATTATTGATAAATCTAACAAATATAATATTAAACTTTAAAATTATTTATTTTTTAAACATCTTAGAAAAATGTTTGTATTCAATCTACTATACATTATCTTATATACTATTTAAGAAAAGTCTATTTTACTTGAATTATTACTCTTATTACATTCTAAATACTTAATATTCAAAAAACAACTTAGATACTACTGTATTATTTACTTAAACCAACTTATTACATTTAATAACTTATATCTTTTAAATTAAAAACATATATTTTTATATATATATAAACAAAAATTTTAAAGACAGACAACTACTTTGGTTTAATAATTTAGAAAATTAAACTACAAGCTACTTATACAATTATATGTTTACTAATATTTATACTTATCTAGTACAAACTATTATAGTTATTCAACTAAACATTTTTCTTTATACAAAAAACTATTACTTATTATAATACTTAATAATTAAATTATTATTAACAAAACTGAAAGACAATTTTCTTTTTTAAAAACTATTCTTATTATTTACTTGTAATACTACATAGATCATAATTTACTTATCTCTATTTTTTTTTATTTATTTAATCATAAATATATCCAGATTGCTCTCTTAACATTTATACAATTACTAAATATACAAATAATATTTTTATTAATCTTTTTATAAACTTCTTTGATTAAGTTAATATATATAACAAAACTTTTAAAAGGTGTAATAACTTAGTAAAATGGTTAAGTTGTTAACCTTTCAAATAGCAAGTTATAAATTTAAAATTTATTGATAATAAAATTTGAATTTTATCTATATTATGACAACTGTTTTTAATAATTGAATTAAGATATCTGTAATTATAATTACATCAGTATGACTAACAGATCATGAAACATTTGTGTAACTAGTTATATAAAAGAATATAAACTGATATTAGGCAATGCAAACTCAAGATAAGTTTTTGTAACTATTGTTATAAAGTAAAAGTTTTCTTAATTCTATACTACAACAATGACATAGCACAGGAATCCCTTATAGGTATATGCAGTATCCAAAAGAGAAGTATAGTTTCTGTTAGATGTTGTCAAAAAACTATACCTATCTTTGAACCAGTTTAATAATTATTATATAGTAGTTTATAGTTAAAATTATTTATTAAGATAATAACAAAAAAGGTTATTCTTAGACATCTAATTTAAAGGATTTAAAGTATAATTTATAGAATAAAAGAAAAAGAAGAATTGTTTATTTTTCTAAACTGTTAACTATAAAACTTAACTTTAACTTAAGAGAATTTTAGAGGTTTATATATCTGTGAGCTAGGGGCCTGCAAATTGCCTATTTTTGAGGCCCGGCCCGGCCCGCAATTAGGGTTAAAAATTTTTTTTAGGCCCGG
>CAJVQA010007188.1:0-14074 GCA_910591915.1 Cetraspora pellucida | reverse complement strand
GAATTTAAATTCTATTTTTAAATATTTATTCTTTATTTTTAGTTATTTTTATTTATTTTATTTTTCTTTAAATAAAAAATCTTTCACTTAATACTCATTACTTTAAAATTTGCTACAGCTTGATAGTTTTTAGTAAATTTTATTACAATATATACAATATTACAAGAATATGTATCAACAGATCTAATTACTACAATCAGATCCCATATCTCATCAAACTGCAACTCTAATAACTACCAAACTGCTTACCAAAATATTACAAAAAATATATAATTGTATATGAAAACTATATGCTACTAAATTAGCACAATAGGAAAAAAACAACAACATCATACCAAATAACAGATTTACAACTTACAAAAGATTTTATAACTACTCTAATCAACATCATAACCTATACTATACAGTTTGCCAACTGTGTGGTCTGTTTAATTAACTCCATACAGAAGATAATAACTGCCTACTACTAGAAAATGCATTTTGTAAAATTGATCTTTGGTCTGTATACTGGATACTATATAGCTACTCTATAAACAATATCTTATATTATCAAATCTAGGTAAGTTTTAACCACTCTAGTAGGTTTATATTGCAGATAAATTATATAGATATTGTTTATAGTCTGAACTTTATTCTTATAATATATTTGTAATTAGAATAAGCTTGTAATTTATATTCAAAAAAGCTCCTATAGGCTTTTTTAACAAATTAATAAAGATATGAGCAAAACCTTACCATAAAAAAAAAAAAAAGAAATTTGTTTTCATTAAAAAAAAGACCAAAAAGAAATAAGAATTATTAATTATAAATAAACTTATACAATATAATATTGATAATAATATTATGAATATTTTATTTATATAACTCTAAGTTAGATGTTTCAATATTCAAATCAAAAGTAAAACTTAACTAAAATATTGAAAAGGTCATTATTCAGATTTAAGAATTTAATCATATAAAGTTTAAGAAGTCTAAATATATTACAAAAGCCTTAATACTATATTAGAATAAAAAAAACTAGTTGTTATTTTATGTTGGCATTAGCATAATAACAAAGAAATTAGTAAACAAGCTAAAACTAAAAATTCAAGAAAAGTACTTAATTGTTATAATTACAACTATAAGGTCTAGAATAAAAATATTAAAAAAAATATTAAATTTAAATATTATAATACAAAATATTATAATTTTTAGTACTATTCAGATTATAATGTCTTTAATAAGACCTTGTTGTTGAAACTAATTAGTTTTAAAAAGCTAAGGCATAATTATATTTTAATAAATAATAGTTAATTCTTAAGTATCAAAATAAAAAATCAAAGTGCTAATCTCATATATAAACAACAAACCTCTAAAACATAATAAGAAAAAAAAGAAATAAAATATTACAAGTAATATTAGTTTTGATAAGTTTACTTATAAAGATAAGATACTTAATAAAGTAAAATAATACTATATAATAGAATTGGCAAAGTTAAGTTGAAAATTTATATAAATTCTTAAAAGAAAAAATTTAACTTGGCAATCTATTTAATTGTAATAAAAGAGTTACCTATATAAAAAAAAGAAAAAAAAATACTTATGAAAAAAAGAAAAACTAGATAAACTAAAAAAGAACCCAAGAATTCTTTTATTTTAAGGCCAAACTTCTAAAAACTAAGATAAGTTAAATCAGATTAGTATTATAACTTATTGCAAAGATACTACTAATACTAAATCTATAAGTCAATATTTTTATATAACATTTTTAGATGAATAAAAGTTTATAGATAAAAAGTTAATAACTAATAGAAAAATAAGAGTTAAAACAAAAATCTATAAGCCTTTTGATCTTACCTATTATGATTATTCTAAAAAATAGTAATAAACTTTATATATATATCAATTACTATAAAATAAATATAATTATAAAAAAAGATGCATACTTTCTATTACAGATAAATGATCTACATAAAAAGTTTAAGAGATCAAAATAGTTTTTTATATAAATTTAAAAGACAGTTATTGGCAAATAAGAATAAATAAAGCTAATTAGTAAAAGACTATATTTATTACTAAAAATAGATTATATAAATTTTAAATAATGTTATTTGAGTTTTTTAATTTTCTAATAATTAATAAATATAGTAATGATAAAATATATTGATATATTAATTAAAATATATAATGATAAATTAAAATTTACTTTATAATTTTTGTAAAGATCTAAATTATATAAAAAAGTATTTAAATTATTCAATCAACTCTTTTCGCTGATTCATAGTACCAAAATTGGCATTAAACAAAACAAGACTAAGAAACAATATCAGCACTTTTAAGAACAAAGGCTCAGCATTCCAAAAAACATATACTTAAATAGAACCAAATTTTTATTAACTTGAACACTCAGTTCTTTTTACAGATTTTTAGAAAATTTTCAACAAAATTTCGTACAAATTGTGGAAAATTAACTTGACCTCGAAAACAAAAGCACACAACACATAACCAGTAAACAACAACAAAAAAATAAACAAACATGTCTCATTTTAAAAGAAATGATAGCTACACAACAATAACAACAAACACAAGATCATGTGTTAAATCAGATAAGAAAACAGGCTTAGAATAAGTATTAAACAAACAAGAGCCAATTATATTAGTTACAATAGATAAGATGGAAGAGTTACACAATCAAGGGATGTTATATTGCATTAGCGGACTAGGTGCCAGAAATTTAAGATTTATGAATAGTAAGATATTAACAGAAGAACTAAAAGCAACAATGCCTCATATTCTATATAATAGCAAGCATGTAGCAAAAGTCTAACAATAGTAAATCCTGACAAGATTACAGCAATGGATTTACTAATTTATGAACAAATACTAAGTTTACTAAGACAAAAGAAGGGTAGAATTCCAAACAACACTCTAATCAAAGAATAGGCAACTAAAGCCAGAATAACTTATGAAAACCCAAAAACAGTAAACTATATAACAAATATGAATAATGAACAAATTCAAGAAGAAACAAACAAGATGGAGAGTATAGAGAAAAAAAGCAAGGTAGAAAGGCCTCAGGAGATAGTTACAAAAAAATGACAACAAGAAGAAGAGAATCAAGCTGAAGACATGGGACCTTATGAATCATCTGAACTAATAAAGAACAGCATGCGAATAGAGGAAGAAAACCTGTCAAATAGAGAAATAACAAACCAAATACCAGTAACAGCTTTTTCTGAAACATCTAAAAAAAAAAATCCAAATAAAACAAAGCTCAAGAACAAGAAGTTTAAAGAAGACCAAGAAATTCTTCTAGAAGATATACTCAATAATAGTAAAAGAATGTATGAAAAAAAAGCTCAAAAAGAAAAAGAAAAAGAAAAAGAAAGCATTAGAGCTTTAAAAAATCAAATTGTAGCAATACCATTGGAGGATAGCTTGTAGTCACCCGAAAATAGAGCATGTAATCATGAAAACTCATTTGGAGCAAATATTCCAGCATACAATTTACTAGGAGATAACAAAATCGAAAGAGTGAATTATCTAAAATGGGTGCTAAGAGACAACAAGATATTAAATCGATCAAAGAGGAATTTAAAAGAGAAAACAACTGGGTAGTAATCAATTTTGATTGTGAATTTGGCAGAAGTGCAGCAATCGAAAAAGTTAAATAAAAAGAAGTTAATTGGCTATTTATGATTCCAGATGAAGAAGTAAAGGATTTTGCAGAAGTAGATCATAAACAACCCAAAAAGCACAAGGAAAAATTTAAACAAACAAGTCTAAACAATATAGAAGAGGAAACCACAAATAAAGAAGAAGAAATCAGGACAGAACAGAAAACTCTGACAATTTGGGATTTATCTCCAGATGTCAATGAAAAAGAAATAAGATATATGTGCAAAAGGTTTCAAGATCTACACATAATATAAGTAAAGAGAATGCAATATAAGGCATTAGCAGTAATTAAAATAAGTATTAAAGAAAAAAGAAATATGCCCTGGTCCTTACCTTTAGGAACCAATAAACTTGTAAGAATAACTGAAGAAGATGAAGATTATAACCAAAGAGATAAACAGTGCCAATTTATAGCAAGACTATTAGATATCCTTAAAGAGCTTCAGAGGTCTTACTTTTACGATGTCTAAAGAACAAAGGAGTGAAAGCTGTATATATTCCAGCAAACAGAAATAGAAATCAAAAAAAGTTTGCAATAATAACATTCACAAGTACTGAAGAAATGGATCTAACTCAAACCAAACCAATATGGTATAACAACCATCAAGTAAGTTAGAAAAACTATCAAAAAAAAGATCCAAAAAGAAATGAAGTATTAAGAGGAAGAAAATGAACAGTGTCAGAGTCAAGAAACAGAAGACAAACAATCTTAGAGTCAAAAGAAACAATATAACAAATAGGAAAAAATAATAATGCAAGCAGAGAACAGTCTTCAAAAAATTAAACAGAGTATTCAACAGATAACATAACAGAAGAAAGAAGCTCAAAGAAGGGAAAAAACAAATTCAAAGTCCAAACTAAAGAAAAAGCTCTAAACACAGAAGATATCTTATTAAAGATTTTAAATAGACTAGAAAAGTTGGAAGAGGCAAGAGGAACAATAGTGGAAGGTCTTGCAAATTACTTCTAAAACTTGCCACAGTTGGATTAAAGAGATCAGACATAGAGATAACCTTCTTTTTGCAGGATCAGAGACACAAACAGAAGACAAAACAAACAAAATCTCTATAAACTAATAATAGTAGTAAAAAAGTTGAGAAAGAGTGGGGAAGTATAATAGAAAATGAAAGAAAAACATTCATAGAAGAAATCTATTCTAGGAACAATATAGAATTAAACTTGGCAACATATAACATTAATAGCCTAAAAAGCAATAATCAAAAAAAGAGGCATTATACATGTGGGCATTAGATAATAATATTGATATAGTAGGGCTGGCAGAAATGAACATTACTGCAAGAGAAGGAAATTTTCTAACAAAAGACTGTATCGAGTATAAAAGTTTTTGGGCAAGTGCAAATTTGAGCAAAAAAAAAGGTTTAGGTATAAGGTTTTTAATTAGCAAACAATGGAAAAAACACTTAGGTCAAGTAAATAGAATAAGTGAATATATGATTTCAGCTAATTTTATGTTTAAACAAGCAGAAATCTTAGTCATTATGATATATGCACCTCCTAACAACAAAGAAGAAAGATTAGTTATACAAAAAACACTAATAGAAAAATATATAAAACGTATAGCAAAAACTTAATTAGTAGTAATGAGTGACCTAAACTGCATAGTAGATATAGAATTAGATAAACTGCTAAAGACTAAACAAAAACCCAAAAAGCAAGATCTGCTTATTAAATAGTTAGCAAGATAGAAGTTCCAAGATACCTATAGAACAATTAATCTAAAAGAGAAAAAATTCTCATAGTCAGGCAGAGAACAAGAGACAAGAATTGATTACATATAGATTACAAAAGGGCTCGCCAATGGGCTATTAGATACAGAAATTTAAGAGATGGATATTTGGACAAATAGTGATCATGATGCAATTGTAGCAAGAATGGACTTAAATTATCTTATAGCAGTATATAGAAAAGCAGAAATTAAAAAAGAAAATTTTCAAAAAATAGTACTGCTATTTAATAAAGCAACAAAAGAAAATTGAAACAATTACAGAAATGAACTTGAAGCACAACTAAAAAAGAAAATTACATTACTAGAACTGCAGCAAGTCTCAGTAAAAGGTTTGCTCAATGAGAAAGATATAAGACTAGACAAGTGATAGAACATTATAAGTAATGTAATATGGGTAACAGCAAAGAAAACATTACCTAAAAGACGAGTTCTAAATATAACTGCAAACAAAAAAAAAGGAGCGAGAGAATCAAAACTAGGAAAAACATTTATACAATTAAGAAGATGAATTAGTCTGAATAGAAAAAATGTTGAAATAGGGTGGTTAAAAGAAAACATAGAAGAGCTCAATGAGAAAATTGAGTATATTAACCAGCAGCATAATGTATATATAGAAAAAGCACAAGAACATTGGTCCAAAGAACTAATAATAAACCTCAAAGGCTGGTGGCAAATTCTTCATACAAGGTGAGCATGTGAAATTCAAAGGCTCAAAAGAAAAGAAATTGAAGAAAACATTAAAAGAAGATATACAAAAATAAATAGTGAGCAAGAAAAAATGCTAGCAAGTCTTTTAGACAAACTATATAACAAAATTCAAATTGATAGGCTGCTTAAAGAAGAAGGAGAAGATAATTCAAGACAATTAATTACAAAGCCACTAGAGGTATTAAAAGAGATACAAGAACATTATCAGAATCAATTTAGACCTAGGCAAGTCAAATATGAAATATTCAAAAAGAATTGAAAAGAAATCTACAAGTCAAAGAAATCAATTCAAGCTGACTGATACAGTGAAGTGAATTAGAATATTTCAGAAAAAGAGTAGATAGAAATGCTAGCAGAACTAAAAAAGGACACAGCTCCAGGAATATCAGGAATTATATACACATTGATACAAGTAGCAGGACCCAAAATTCAAGAACTATTTAGAACATTTGCAGAGATATGCATTAAAACAGGAAAAGTGTCAGCAAAGTGGAAAGTTTCTCAAATATATCTGATACAGAAAGAAACAGATTGGTAGTACAATTTAAGCAATGTAAGACCAATTGCATTGCTTGAAACTTTTCAGAAGTGCATGACAAAAGTTTTAACTAAAAGATTAATGAGTGTTTTCTGTAAGAAAAGAACTTGGAAGGCCTAAACTTTGCAGGCCTATCAGGAAACTTAACAGAGGAGCCTGTTTATATTATGAACATAATAATGGAAGATGCAAAAGATAACAATAAGGAGCTCTGGTTGGTGCTTCAAGATATAAAAAAGGCATTTGATTCAGTATCACTCACAACATTAAAACTGGCAATAAAAAGAATTAAACTACCAAAAACAATGATCAAGCTAATTCTAAACTTATTTACAAATAGAAAATCAAAAGTCATTACACATTGGGGGTACACAGAGGCATTCCAAATTCAGGATGGAATTGAACAAGGCAAGGTTCTGTCATCTCTGATATGGAGAATATTTTATGATCCACTATTAGAGCATATACAAAAAGATACCAGTCTGAGATATACAGTATCAGTAAGGTTATTGTATAACCAAAAGCTTAATCATACAATAGAGATGAAATGAAGACAAGCTACAGTAGCATTCACAGATGACACAACCTGGATAGCAGAAAATAAAGAGCAGATGGAATGAACAATCAAAATTGCAGAAGAGTTCTTCAAATTTAATGATATGCAAATAAATAGAAAAAAATCCAAATTATTGATTATGAACTCGAAAGAAGCTAAGAAAAACAGAAGAATTAAACTCAGTAATGAATGGATATATGAAGAAGACAAAAATAAAATAACAAGATTCCTTGGAATTTGGCTAAACAACAGACTAAAAAAAACAATAATAAAAGCAAAAGCAAAAGAACTAGTACGATCAACTGTAGAAGGATTAAGAGAAAAGAAAATAATCATTGCACAAGTGGCATATATAAACAATATGTACATAGTACCAAAGCTCAATTATATGTTGCAAGTAACCAAGCTTTCAAAAAAGATGATAGACAATATACAAAGCCCAATCCTAAGATTAGTGAAAAATAAGTTAGAGATAGCAAGAATAGTTAAAACTAGTGTAATTTTACACAGAAATTTAGGCAATTGCAACTTGCTATAAAATTAATTACTGATGAAACAAATTACAAGCTTACACAACTATTTAAGCTTATCAGGCCCAGAGGAAATGCTAACCAGAATTCAGATAAGCCAAGGATTAGCATACATAGAAGCATCAGAAAATGATTGGCATAAAAATTTATCAAGCATATGTAACAAGCTTTGAAAAAACAATCTAGCATGTCATATAATGCTAAAAGCAAAAGATATGCAAATAACATTTAGATTTAATAACTCAAATAATATTTGCAAGCAAAATAGACAAAAAATAGCAGAAGTACTTAGAGAAAAGTTCACAGTACAAGCAGCAACAGCTTTAAGAAAACTAAATATTTTTTACATAGAACAGTTGATCAACAAAACTGGTGACCAAATGATTACATGGCAGCAACTTAAAGTTTTAAGAGGTAGCTCAAGTAAAGGAAAAGTGGCAAATGGTTTAAAATAATGGAAAAAGAAATAATTGAAAATATCAAAACAAGAAAAGTAAAGCCAATTTTCAATATACAAACACCAAATATAAATGCTTTGGAGATTAGTGTGGCAAAACTATCCAAAGAAAAAGAAGAAAAGACTGGGTTATACTAAAATGTTCAAAAGAAAAAGAAAGTGAAAATCTTGTAATTAGAAAAACATTCATAAATGAATATGAAAAGATTCTTATAGAGCATTAGAATATAGAGCAAAAGAAAAATGACCCAAGGCCAATACTTAAAAAATGCAAAGATTGTGAGATAAACAAAGAGAAAGAGCTAAATGAATGCAAAAAATAGAATAACAAATCAGAAGTGCTAGGAGTCTTGATGAACCTAGTAAAAAAAAGAGCTGAAAATTGGAAATTAGAGATCAAAAAAAAAAAGATTAATATAAAAGAAAATTGTAAATATAAGAAATCAATAACAAAGAAGAATCAAATTGAAAAGATAGTATGCCTTATATAAGAAGAAGAGCTAATCAAGAAGCAAAATATAAGCAAGGAGTTAAAGAAAGAACTAAATAGCAAATTATGCAAAAACTAAGTAGAAAACTATACAAATTTGTTCTTTTATACAGATGGCTCTCTTAAAAGATCTAGTTTGAAAGAAGGAATTCAAGACAACAAAATAGGTGTTAGTTGAGTGCAAGTAGATAAGAATGAAAAAGTAAAAATTAATGAAGGTTACTTTGGAGTGCAAAACTGACCATCATCAACCAAACCAGAATTGTTAGCAATTTGGAGAATTTTCTTAATCACACCTAAAAACAGTAAAGTCAAAGTATATTCAGATAGCACAGCAACAATAGCAGGAATAAATAGAGGACTAAAAATTAAGTTCAACAAACAATGGCTTAGAGAAAAGAACTATGATGTAAAAAGAAGCATAATAGAGATTATAAAGTTCAAAAAGTTACAATTAGAATTAGTCAAAGTCAAAGGTCATAGTAATGATAAATGGAATAATTTAGCAGATAGCTTAGCAAAATTAGGTAGTAGCTTAGAAAATAGAGATAGAATAGTTAGAAAGACATTACAAAGTAGAAATATTTCATTATATTAAAAAGATAATATGGTAGAAGGTCCAACAAGACAATTTTTAAAGAATGTTCTTGATCTTAAAATAGATGCAGAATGGAGATTTTCATCAGTTATAAAGAAGCTAGAACCAAACAATGAGACAGAAAAGCACAATTGGTCACCATTATGGAGAAAAATCAAAGATCAAAGTGGAGTAAAATGTACAAGTATGAAAAGAAACAAGCAAATCGGAACATTGTCAAGTGCTTAAATGAAAAATTACTTTTGCTAAAAACACTAGCTGAGTGACATTCAGATCTTTATACAAGCCCATATTGTATTCTATGCAATGAAGAAAAAAAGAAAGACCAAGAGCATTTAGCAATATGTAGCAATTATGAAAGAAATTGGCAAAATATAGAGAAAACCTCAACCAACCTGGCATGATCAGCACTAACAGAAGAATTATGAAAAAACTTAGATAAAGAAAGACTTAAAGAAATTATATAAGGAAAAACGAAAAAAAAAAAAAAAAATAGATATAAAATAATTAAGGGATTAATTCATGAAAAAGCTACCAAACTGATTCAAGAACTGACACAAACATTGACAAAAACAAAAGATTTTATGTGTGCATTAGTAAATACAACATGAAATAGTTTTTATGAGAATATATAGAAGAAATGATGTGAGGCAATTGTTGTTTGGGAGAAAGAACTAGGAATCGGTCCAAAAAAAAAGAAAAAATACAGAAAACAACCATCCACAGAAACAAGTACACCAAAAGAGTCAAGAGCAGGAAAGTCAAACAAGCAAACTCTAGTCCAAAAAGAAGAAAAAATAAAGAAAAAAGAAGAGGATAATAATAGAATACAAGAGTTATGGCTAGGGTCAGTTAGAAATTTTGTTAATAATAATGTAAGGCCCTTTTTTTATGACCTAAAAGGCTAGCTTGGTATAGCTTCTGGATCTGGATAATTTCCTAACCAGTATGACAGACCACCTCTGGGTACTCTTGAAGTAGCCAGAAGATGTCGAACCAAAATTTAAATGTAACTATATATACTAAATGTATATTAAATACTTAATAAAAGTGAACAGCAAGGCTGCCAAAGTTTAAAAAAATATATATATAAATATATAAATAAGTATTTAAAAAACTAAATAAAGCAAATCTAAAGCTTAATATATAAAAATGTATTATCTTTTAGTCCAAAATCCAATTTCTTAGTTATATAGTTGGTTGCAATAGTATTTATTCTAATAGTAAAAGATTATTCAGCTTTAAGAAAAAAATAGATGTTAGTTACAAGTAAGTAAAAATTTAATATATAACTAACTTTAAACTTAATCATCTCAAATTTTTTAAAATCAAAATTTTATTAAAAGAATTACATATACACTTTTTCTGTTATAAAATACATTTATATATTTTCTATAATGCAAACTACTTTTACTGCAATCTATCTAACACTCTAACATACTAGCAAATATGTCTTAATTCTATATTATACAGGTCAAACAAAGGAATATCAAAGAACTATCAACATGCTAATAGTATCTAATATGTTCTTGATATAGTTATAAAAGTATTCCAGTATATGAATCTAATAATTTACTGATTTGGCTTCTATATTTTACAAAAATTTAGCTAATTTTAAAAACTTATCAAACTATTCTTTACCAAATTCATAAACATATTAGTTTTTTTGATAGACATTTTAATTTTCTAATAGCTTTTCTAATTTTTTTATATTGCATATAACTGGTAAACTTTCAAAAACATTTTATTTTTAATTTCATATCTATATTAGTAACTAATATGGCTTTTAATTAGTTTTCTATTTATTCAATTCAGTAGTTTTTAATGTTATACTAGATATTTTTTAAAGCAATAGAAAACTAAATTTATATGCTATTGCTATAGCATTATTTTTATTATATATAATTATATTGCTATGCTAAAAGCAATAAATCTATAGCTTTTTCTGCAGATCATTTATACCAAATTTTTGCTAAAAACATTTAATTATTTCTAATTATTTTATTAAGTTAACCTTATTTTTGCTCTTAAATAAACTTGTTTAGGACACTTTTTTTGCTCCTAAGTGGTTAAGTTTTATACTCCAACAATACCTGGCAGCTAAGAAAAGTGACAAAAATCAAATTTTTGGTATTTGCTTATTTTCTTGACATTTTACCAATTAAATATATTTTCCATCTTAGTAATACTTTGGTTAGCTTACTGAAATGAACATTTTGATATATATTTTATTAAAAACAGATTAAAACTTATTGAGATATCATCAAAAAGACAAAACCAAAACCTGTCTTTGCAGAATTTTTCAAAGCATTTTAGGAAAACTTGTTGGGTTGCCCCAGAAATTTCACTTTTCTGACACCCATTAAAATTTCCTAAACATTCAATTACCATTCCCAATAGTCCCACACTTTTCAGATCCTTTCTAAACAGCCTAGAAACTCTTAAATCTAACAATTTCTTCTAAAAAACTTAGTTTTACAAATACTTTATCAAATTTTAACATTACAAAATTATTTAGTACATATAGTTACACAAGATGCCTACCTTGGTAACAGTTACACCTGATACTATCAACCTCGACTACTTCTACCAAAAATGTTCTAAAAGTTTTGGTATCAGAATTTATGAAGACAACATAAATGTATCATGTCTTATTCCTTCTAACAAGCAACCTAGTAGCTGTATAACAACTGAATTCAGAAGTGTTATTAAAACTAGTCACTTTTTTAAGACACCAACAACAAGTTCTATTGTTAGTTGTTTTTGTAGAAAATTTTATACATACTTTATTTCAGCAACAAACCAAACATATAACAAACATGAAGCAATTAATGTAATTAAAAAAACTAAAGATAAAAAATCTCTTGTACACAACATTATAAACTCTACTGAATTTATCCCACCATCTCCTAGCTCATCTTCTTTACCTATTACACACCAACATACATATGCTGTATGTAACCTACCTATTAACTGTAAAGTAACTAACAACCAACACTATTTAGCAGCTAATGCTATTCTATTTAATGACAAACCTCAACATAAATCATGTACTCAACCTCAATTTAATAACCAACAAAGTACTTCTACACCTCAGCAAAGCACTTCTACATCTCAACAAAGTTTATATACTACTCTCATTTAAAAAATTCAACAATTGTTCTCTGAATATAGAAACCCATTATCATTCCAACTTAATCTCTTAACCTTAACAGATAAAAATATAAACAACACTAATGATAACATGGATATTGATAATACTTTATCCAACAATCAAAATCAATAACAACAACTACAACAACAAAACAATCAAGATCAACAACAATAACAACAAAAACAATTTAAACAAACTCAGTCAGAAAAACAACAATAACAAAAACAATTCTTAAACAAATAACAACCCAATATTTCTAATAATTCAAATAACATTAAAGCTAATCTGACATTTGACTGGCTTACCAACTTTCCTATTTTTGAAGTAATGAAACCTAAAACCCAACTTGAAACAGATTTCTTTAAAAAAATATTCAATCTTTTTAAATAATACTTACATGACTTCTATCCTGACAAGGAAATTAAACCCAAAACTGACAACTATAAAGCACTCAAATCTAATTTCTACCATATTATTCATATAATAGCAGGAAGTAAACCTGAATTTCTTGTTGAAATTATTCAACAAAATAATCTCTAACCTGACAAAACTATTACTATTCTTTTTAATATTCTTGAAGATACTCTCAAAAAACTAATTTTAACTTTTATAACAGTTCTCTTTACAAAGCTCAACTATTCAAAAATCTTTGCCTCATTTGCAACTATTCAACCTTATACAAACCAAAACAGATTACAACTTTGTATTAATCTTGCACATATTCACCTATACCACTTTAATAACTATCAGGCAATTGATTATGTTAAATTTGCTGAAGACTTTAAACTTCAATCTAAAAGATTTACAATCTCATCAGAAGTAACTGATATTGATCAAGTTAAGCAATATCTTACAATTAAATCAGATAGCAAATTTAACATTTATCTCAAATTCAATATTCCCAAAACACTCTTTCTACAAAAATTAAATATACCATCTCTTAAAAACTCATTAGACCATTTTAAACAATGGTTTAAACAATTCTTTCCTTTATATAACTGACAATTTACTGAGCCTCTTGATGAAACTAAGATTTTTAATTCCTTTAAATTTCAATTTCAACAACAATTTATCTTATACCTTAAAGAAACCATACCCACTAATTTACAATTTGAAAAACCTAACAACTTGCAAAAGCATCGTAATAATATAATTAAACAAGTCAACTATTACATACTTACTTGTACAGATGCAACATGCTCTTATTTAGAAAAAGTTGAACCCAAAAACAAAGAAAAACAAACAGAAATCTAAACTCTTTCCAAAAGCCACAATATTAGCACAATTCTTCAAAGCTCTTAAACGACATCTTTCAAAAATCTTTTATTGATTTTTCAAAACAAGAAAATGAAATTTGGAAACAACCTATATTAGTTCTTCTATATTTTACAAAAATAGTATACATGAAGCAACTTTCAACAAAGGGATTCTAACTTCTCTTCTTGACCAACTTGCAGCTGAAGCTGAAAATTTTGCTTGCAAAATTAATAATGTTCAAACCAATCCTAAACATTACAGTTACTATTTTTATTTATATTTTAATCTTTATCAAAATACTGCAACACAAAACCATAATATTGACAAACTCAACAAACAACAAACAATTGACCTTCTTACCTCTAAGCCTATCAGTACTGAC